>CM056201.1:111422555-111562555 GCA_029692085.1 Gymnothorax javanicus | reverse complement strand
TGAATATAACAATCCGACGACCTGGAGCTAAAAATAGATTCGGCTTCCCAGCAGGACCTCCTGGAGTGTCCGTATTTTGTGTGGCTTCGTCCCTGTGAGGAGCTTTACATTAGAGTTGTCAACCCTCTCTTATTTTATATTTTCAAGTATGTTATATTATGAAAGTTACTGACTTCAGATATCAGTGAATCCAATGATTTATTGACCTTGAACAAGTGATATTCATTGAGGCCTTGGTGAATATCACTTGTCCAAGGTGGATAAATCAGTGGATTCACCTCAACTGAAGTCAATAATTGTATAATATTAAATACGTCATCTACCGACCTGCAATCATCTTATGACAGGGGGTGTCTGATCTTATCCAAATGAATCAATATGGATGCTTTTTTTAAGCCCAGCACAGTGCGATTATTATCTAAACAACTGAATAATCATCATCTTCAACAAAGGCCTTGGTTTTCCTGAATCATGTGTCAGTGCTGGGTTTAAAAAAACTCCACCCACATCAGCCCTTTTTAGATAAGATTAGCAGCCCATTACGTGACAGCAGAGGCTTAAATTAGCTCTCTTTCCTCAGAGGGCAGGTTGGGAAAAGGACAAGCAGCTTCACCTCCGCAGGCTTTATGCCAGGAAGTGTAGCCTGCCTGAGACCCAGGAGGAAGGAGCCGTAGCGGAGAACAGATCACCACTCTTATGACACAGGAAGTTCAGAGGGTCACCGTAAGGTCCATCAGCGTCACTATTGGCTCTTCTCTTCACGGTGCTCGAAAGTTCACCGCCCGACTGCACTGGTTGTGGGGCATGCAAGCGGCACATCCGGCCAGATGCCAAGCACCAGCGCGGGCACTCTGAGGGAAGCTGGATCTCATGTCCCACATTTTGGGATAACGACCAGAAAAAGAGAAGGGTACAGATAGCTTCAGACCCAGAGAGAGTCTTTCAGAGTTGAAATTGTCTGGGAATAATTAACAAGTTCGATCTGCAAACAACCCCATGATTCACAGCGTATGATGCAATCAATGGATAAGTGTCTGTTTTTACTTCAGTGAAGATTAAGTGATGGCCGGTGCCCATAGAAACTTCTGCTCTAATCAACAAAGTTTAGAAAAAGTATATCCTCTGTCGGAGAGCACTCTAAACAGCAAAATTACCGATCAAGAATTAGTCTCCGTTCTCTAAGACTGGAGCTCCATTGTCCCCAGATAATCATCATACCCCCTGAGTCCAGGATTCAGGAGCACTGATGGCGTTATAAAGGCATCGCCGCTCAATGATTGGTCTCATTTCAGTCACCTACAACCAGACATTTTAAGTGTATGTGTGTGGACCGCTAGCCCATACTGAGAACTCAACCACAGAATTACAGCTCTGCGTGAACTAGGAGTGTTAACCCTTTGAGCGCTGAATACATTTTCAAGGAATTAAAAATGCAGTTGTCCTGAGCTGTTGAAAACCTATCATGTCGCAACTTGTTTAAAAGAGCTCCCGCGTTGCCACATGATAGGTTTTCAACAGCGTCTGATTTGGATATCTTACATCATTGAGTAACTATAGTTGCCCACGGCGCTGAAAGGGTTAAGCTGATGATACACGAGAAATTTTTTTGACAGATTTCTGGTAAAATTTCCCAGAAATTTTTGCTTACAATGTGCTCACAGTGAGAAAAATGTGTTAGTGGAAAATGTTGCCGGGTAACATCAGAGAGCAAGCTTCACTGGCAATGGTTCAACTTCAGCCAATCAGAGACAAGAAAACTGGTCAGATGACCTGCCATGGTGTACGAAAAGCCTTCAAATAGCAATGGCAAACCAGAAGAAAATTTACTAATTCTGGACAAGTAATCTGTTGATCCAATATGAATCACAATTATAACAAAAACTGATATAAATATAAAAACTAGGAATAGCTTTTTTTATACAATTAAACAATCCACCTGTTTGCTACTTGCTAGAAAAGGATGTAAAAGGATATTCTTCATTGTTAATAAAACTAGGCCACATGAACCTATGAAATACTTTTAGAAACTGTAGTGGATAAAGCTTGAGAAAGAAAATTATGAAATTCTTTCCTTTTTTAGAAGAAGAGACCAAAAAGACAGGGATGGCAGTAGTCTCTGCCAGTTATTGATTTCCACCGTTAAATTTCTCAGATAGGATGATAGGTTTGGCCCATTGCCCTGATTGTCATTGCTTAGTCACTCATGCTTATTGCCGGACAATTAGCCCTAAATTTGCCCCATAAAATTGCATGTGTATCAAATCCTGAAAAAATGCTCTGGCTATTTGTTGAAATCACAGACACCTTCCTTGAGTGCAATCTTTCACTGTCCTGACAATTAAAAAAACATCTCGCGCATTCCCATTTTTGAGAGGATTTAATATTGAGTCCAGAGACAACTGCTCAAGCTGGTGTGCTCTTCGTTCTAGAGAACTGCAACAACAGACATATAAAATTTAAAAAAATAGAAACAATGGCATCAAAAATCAGTATTAGAGCAAACTGTGGTTCACCAAAACGTGACCAGGTATTAACTCCACCTATCACTAATCCTGGACGTGCACCAACGGAGCTCAGAAACAAGCGCAGTATTTACAGCGCATTTCAGTTCCCTGAGTAAGTTCACTGGTTTTATAAGCCAACCCTGTACATTTGCCAGTGCGGCTGATGGATGTTGTGGATCACTGACTCACTGGTGACAGGGAGGCTCACCGCACACTGGTGTTTTGCAGTGAGCAGCTGCCGCTGAGCGCTGGTCTGGTAATCTTTTGGATCGTGCTCATCAATGAGTGAGCCAAACCCAAACCAACACAGTCACCGATCCCTTTGGGCAGCACGTCTGAAACCAGCATCATCGCTCAAACACTCAAGGGCATCCAGTCAGCAGCTCCGGCCACTTCCAGGGTCTGCGGAAACACACAAACGCAGGTGGGCTCCACCATCGAGTTCCTTTGGAGGTCTCTTTCACTTTAGCTGGACATCAAGATGCTACTGCAGCAAAGAGTGCGACAACAAATTGTGTGTAAAGCGAAAAATTTAAGTAGATCATCTGTTGAATTAGATAGAGGTCATCTCCTTTGGTTTGCCACTGTGTCCTTGTGGTCAAACAAGAATGACCACAAAAATGAAAAGTGCCTCACTGGTAGATACACTTACCAATCGTCAGTAAATCTGTCAGGTAGTAATCAGTGATTTTTTGGTACAAATATCCCTGTTATGGAGAGGAATTCAGATCCTTCTGTGGAAAGGCAAAGTCTAGCAGAGCCAGGGCCAATCCTGCACCACTAACACAGGCTTAGCACGTCTCCACCATGCCAGGATGGTGAAGACTCCAGTATGTCCTGTTTATAACCCTTAATTAAGTGAGACCAATAACACTTCCTCTATGCCAGGCTTATAACCACATTATTACGCATGAAGAATAACACCTTCGCTATGCCAGGCTTATAACAGCACAATTACGCATGAAGAATAACACCTCCTCTATGCCAGACTTATAACCACACTATTACGCATGAAGAATAACAACTCCACTATGTCAGGCTTATAACCACACTATTACGCATGAAAAAGAACACCTCCGCTACGCCAGGGTTATAACTACATTATTACACATGAAGAATAATCACTCCACTATGCCAGATTATAACCATATTACTACGCATGAAGAAAACACCTCCACTATGCCAGGCTAATAACCACACTATTACGCATGAAGAATAACAACTCCATTATAACAGGTTTATAAGCACAATATTACGCATGAAGAATATTCAGTCCCCCCTGCCAGGTTTATAAACTTATCACTGTGTAAGCAACAAACAACAACATGCAAGTCTTGGAACCAATACTGTATACATACCCCGACAATTAACAATAAAGGAAAGAGGAGAGCCCAAATGCACAAAGGCACACAGAGGGAGGGGAGAGAAATTATAAAATAATTAATCAATGAAGAAAAACCGCACAGGAAACCAACACCGACGTCTGGATTGCAAGGAGAACAATTAACTAGAGGGGTGAGTTTTAGCATTAAGTGTTAGATGAAGGAATGGCTGCTCTTGGGTGTGTTGCTTTTCTGAAAGCCATTTAGGAAGCAGAATGTCAATCTTACATGCAAGGACATGAGCGCATTTGCATCAATATGAAAGCGAAACATTTTACCTCAGTGATACTGCATGTCTGGCTTCCAGCTCATATATAAAACAGCTAAACTGCTCTGGATAAAGGGAGTGAATAGCATGGTGGCCCAGTGGCTAATGTCGCTTGACAGCAGGATGGTCATGGGTCTGTGTGGAGTCTGTATCATCTCCTCACCTCTGTGAGATTTCTACAGGTGCCCTGTTTCCTCCTGCAGTCCAAAGACCTGTTAGGATAACTGGACGCTCCAAATTGTTCAAAAGTACGACCCCAATCTCCAAAATAGTTTGGATTGTGTGAAAAATGTAAATAACAAAAAATTTAAACAAGAAATTAATAATTTTCAAGTTGGTTTTGACCTGCATAAATGGACACCCCACCCCGACTCCGAAATGCATTTGCTGCAGATATGACTGACTGCAATACCTGCGCATTCGGTGAAAGTTTTTCCTCGGTTTGAGAGAAAGCTACTTTACATGTATATTATGCAGTATAAATAATTCCGCTCCACGATAGTTCTTGCTTCAAGTTCAGTCATGTCGTCACGGTGATTATTCCTTGTTTGCTCAATTTTTTTTCTTATTTGTTGGGGTTTGTTCTTGATAGTGACGATTCATGCGTAACATTCTTGTTGCTGGTGAAGAGAAGTTAAAAGTCTTTCCCCCCCGTCTCCCTCTCTCATACGCTCGATCTATGATTGGAGAGAGATGGATGTTTATAGATTACATGTGTTGGGCTCAGGACCTCAGGGTTTTCCCACAAGGCCGAGCAGTGAATGAAGACCCCGCCTCTCTCTCCGCGGTCTGAAGATGCCACTGCAGCACTGAGTCATGGGAAATGCGGTTTTTCAAGCGATCCCAATCAACACTGGGAGCTGAGCCTTGTGAAGTCTACTTTACCAGTTCTCACAAAGATCAGAGAGTGACCACTTTTGTTGACATAACGCGGAGAAGCTAGCACTGATGCATGATCCAGAACTATGACTGTATCCCCGCGAGTTGTGCACAAACAGTACAAACGCGAGTATGCAAATGCATGTGTGTCTGAACACATGCAAATGTGTGTTTCTTGTGACAGCATATTTTGATTTACGCATTCGTTTAAAGGGGTCTGGACAACAGAAAACTCCATAAGAGCCACTCTTTTGAGCCCTGACCACCACCACATGCTGCTGGACCCACATCAGAGTGACCACAGTCTGTTCCTCGATGGGACCTTCTCTTAAAATGGCCTGGATGAGGTAGAGAAAAGATCCGAATGAACTGAATTATACCTCATCTGAAAACATGAAACTAAATACCAAGCTGTAGCCCGGGGGGAGGGGGTCACTGATGACGTGTCTATTCTGTGCTGTCATGGGCACAACCTGCTTATTCAAAATACCTCCCACTCCACCTGTCACAGGTATAACAGATATATCCCATTTATTTCAAATAATTTGCATAATTTCAATCAGGTGGAGCTAAATAAATAGGAGTTAAAAATCTATATAAAATACACTATTTGGCCGAGGGACTTTGGATGAGCAGGTGTCTGCTTTCTTTTGGCCTAGTAGTATATTTTGAATAGAATTTTAATGTTTTCAAGATTATTTTGGCATTGACATGACTTGGAATTTACACCCCCCAATAATAAATCATAGATACTATGATTTCATCTGTCCTCTTATGCTCCACACAAAACGGAGATTAATTGTTAAAATATTACAGCTATGTGTAGCATTCAGTTGGGGTTTCTTTACCCACAAGAATTATATTTTAAAATATGTTAGGGAATACAGACAAAGAGCACATTCAAAAAACAAGACTACTGCAGTGATGAGCGCATTTAAGGGAGCTCAACAATCACTTCAAAATAAAACTGACAAGTACCAAAGATTAAACAGTGACCAGTCAGACATAACTTGTGGCATTAGCTCGGTGTAATCGGTGGATTCCCCCAAGCTATGTTTTCCTCCTCAGAAACAGTAGCTTTCTCTGCTGCAAGTCTTCTTTTTCTCATTAAAATCTATTTTAGAGAGTTTCTGCCAGAAGCGAACCCACAGAACCGCTCACATGGAATCTTGGACAGCGCCATGGAAACGGAATCCTCCTCCACGAGACACTCGCTGTAATATCACTGGCCGCCTCCTCCTATTCAAGTTACTGCTTGGAAACGAAAACCCATCAAACCATTTTACTCATAAAAACCATTATTATATTTAGTTTTTCTCTTTCACCAAATCCTGGAAAAATGGGACTGGAGGGAATATTAAACATTTGGCAGCAGTTTGTCCGCAAAGAAGGTATTTTGACGGTAGCGTTCGAAGTTTCACAATCATCAAGAAAAAAAACCCAAAAACTAATGAATTCTTTTACTGTTTTTACACCAAAGCTAGCCAGTGCATGCAGGCTTATTACACACAAGTAAACCTCAGCTCCTTTCACACTGCCAGTGACAGAGTTTGCCCTTCTGTTTTTTTCTGTGGTGTGTCACGCTCAACGTCATGACCATGTTGGAAAGCTGGAGCAGCAAACAGAAAGCAGAATCATGAGAAGCTCTCTCACCTCACGGAGTTAGATCTTGCTCGCAGACCACGTAAAGTGGTCCTGATTTTCAAACAAGCGGATCAGGGGCTGTGTTCCAACTATAGGGGATCACACTGCTCCGCCTCCCACAGGGGAGCTCTTTTAAACGAGTCGCCACGTGATGGGTTTTCTGAACAGCACATTACATTTCATTTCACTTCTCTAAGGGTTAAATTGCTTGCTTCCCCTCGCTGGCTGGTTGTCATTGACCATCTAACATACGTCACAATGACAAGAAGGTCCATCAGCATGCGGTTAAACGCTGAAAAACAGCAGGCACTGCCATAGACTGCATGAAAGGTACCTGTGGGACACTTATAAGAGGTGGAGGCAGGAGCAACTTTAATGAGCGAGAGGGGTATAAGGCCTAAAAACTGAAGGAACAGATTAGAAGACAGGTGTCTGAAGAGGCGCGCAGATCGCGTCTCATTGAGTCGGACGAGGAGCAGCGGGAGGGATGGAGGAATGACAGGGAGGAAGGAGAGTGCGCGAGGAAGAGAGAGTGATTGATGCTCCCAGCCACAGCCCAGTTTGCCCGAGGGCCGGCCCGATCACTGGAAACCAGTAAATATCCCGGGGATAATTGAATGGCTCATTCACTTGAGAGAAAGCAAGACGGATGAGTCGATGATAACCCCTGTCTATGCTGCGGCCTGGTGATGCAGCTCAGAGGCTTTGTGCAGAAGGAAGTGCTATTAGCATATGCAAGGCCACCCATTGTCGCACCTCTCCCTCTCCCCTCCTGCCCAAAGCCCCCCCAGCCCATCCGGCACCTATGATGGATGGGCCGGCCTGGGGAATGCTGGGAAGCTGGAGCAGTTTTCTAGGGCGGGCGGCCTATCGGTCCCTCCTCCTCCACACTACACGGTCTCCTTTAGCGCTGCGGCTAAAGAGAGCGACGGGGGAAACTGCCGTTTTGTCTCTTTGACTTTTGACCCCTCGGCCATCAATTACCAGAGGGACGAGAGCAGGCCGAGGTGTGCAGTCCCTCGTTTATCTTCATTTGAGGAGTGCAGAGGGTGCGCCTGCTCTCCTCTCATGTCCTAATCACTCGTTCGCTCATCCCCCCATCCCCCCGCTTTCTCTGTTTCATCTGGTCTGCCTCACCCACACATTCGATTTGACAGAAGGAGCAGTTTGACTTGTTCTGACTGTACACTTGATCCACCAGCATATTCATTTCCAAGGTGAGCTCAGGACTCCATCCTAAAGCAGAGAACCAGTTGGTAACAGAAATTTCCAGCGCTAAATTACACTGCTTTAACATCATGAAGGGCGAAACAACCACCACCCCTGGCATTTCCATTCGCCATCTCCCTATAGTCTATGAATATGAAAACTTAGCGCCAATGATATAAAGCAGGTGTTAACGATTCCAGTTTGGCAGGGTAGGAATAACTGCAGGTGTTTGTGACTTATTTCCAATGAGCATCCATGTACACCATAGAAATGAGTCATACAAATTGTCTCGCATACAAACTTGGGGACTCAAGATCTGAATGCAAAATTACATGCAAAATTACCAGCAGCCGCACCAGGACTGAAGCTGCACACCTGTGCTACAGCAGAGCTTGAGCACCAGAGAGCTGAACATCAAGACCAACAGGCTGATCTTCGTATTACTTCTACAGAACGTGTGCCACCTCACAAATCCCTCCTTCGCTCTTTGTACCCTTCTACTGTCATCAGGTCACAAGACTCCATTTCATCTGGACGGGGCCTGATTACACTCCCTACGCGCTTTCAATAAACAAACGTACTTTCCAAATGAGCTTGATTTAACCCATTAAACTAATTTTTCACATTAGTTTTCCCCCCCAAGTAGGTTCAAAGTCAGAAAAAGAATTTAATTTCATATTATGGGACTATGTCACATAAATATTCTGTATCTGCTGGTTGCAGCGCTTCACTGACGCAACATCATTCTCATGTTGAGAGAAATATTCAAACCTTGCCATGTTCCATGGTCATAGCACTGCATCAAATGGGAAATATCGATATATTGTACGTATATCATTTTATACACATTTCCGTGTAATTTAGCGGGCATATTTGGGATCGTTGGAAACCTTGGGATCTCCACTAGAATTTAAAATAAGCCTGAACTCCTACAAGTTGCACACAGCAGCTGCATTTGACTGACCCACATATGGGTCTGAAGGTTTCGAGGGGTTAAATAACCGTCACAGGTGAATCAGGACGTGACAGTATGCAGAGGGCATAACCGGGCTGCAGCACTGTAGCGCTCTTCCTCATAAGTTAAGGGTAGAGGGGCACATGGCCAAGTTTTTCTCTCTTCTTGTGGTGCTTTTTACATGGATCCATGTAGCTTCAATCATGTTCACGCCCCTCTCTGACTGGGACAGACCACACTGAGCCTCAGACAGGAGCCCCAGGCAGCGGCTGGTCCTGGCCAATCACACGCAGGGGGGAGGTGTCCCTCATGGCCTACTGCCTGTGCTTCAGCTGTGCGGCCGGGCGATCATGGCCTGTCATTCCGATCCTATTCACTCCTGCCAGACCACACAATGCTGAGCAAAAACAATGGCTCCAATCGGACGTCAAAAAATACTGGACTCAACACTTCCTAAGGCATTTCAATACAACTCTGATCAACACTTGAAAGGCCAATCAACTAAATAAAATAAAAAAAACAAATGCCGATGCACAACATTTTTAACCCCATAAGACCTACAGACCCAAATAATGGCTCCATAAAATGCAGCTGCGGTATATCCAAACCTGTGGAATGTCAGACCTATATTAAGTTCTAGTGGAAATTTCAAGGTTTCCAATGATCCCATGTATGTCCAGCTGAATTACACGGGAAATATGTATGAAATTATGCGCAAGATCTAGATATTTTCCTTTTGATGTAATGCTGTGACCATAAAAACATGGCGTCCTGGGTTTGAATACTTCTCCAATTACAAGTGTAATGTAGCTTCGGTAAAGCGCTGCAGCCACCAGGTACAGAATGTGTTTGTGACAGTGTCCTACAATGTGAAAAAAAAGCTTTTTCTGACTTTGAACCAACTTAAGGGAAAACTTCAGAGAGAAGATAGAGTTTAAGGGGTTACAGCATTTTCAGGAACAGGAATCCAGCTGCAGGGTATATCCTTGGGTAAGATGGGAGGGCAGTAGAGAACTAGTCTTGCTTTGGCTAATAATAATGGTGAGGTCATCCCAGAATTTCCACTGCTTTGAGAGACCAGGTAGTGCAGTGCATGGACAGTGTGTTGGCAGAGTGTGAACTGATGTGTGCAGTGTGTTGATGAAGGGCATGGGCAGTGTGTTTGCAGTGTGTGCTGTGATGTGTGCAGTGCGTTGATGCAGTGCATGGGCAGTGTGTGCAGTGATGTGCGCAGTGTGTTGGAGCAGTGCATGGGCAGTGTATTAGCAGTGTGCGTAGTGATGTCACTTCATTATTCACATAAAAAAGCATTCGAAAATCCATACTCTATTTTAAAAGAACAATACAAAATACATAATTTAAAGGAAACGTGAAGGGATTTTGAATGTGGTGATACAATGAAAGAACTATGTCAGAGGAGTGTAAAATATGCATCAAAATTTTTAAAATTTGTTTCAACCGAGTAATAAACAGACAAATATTGCTCCTACTGTTGTTCTCAAAAGCTGCCATGTTTGCTGCCTGTCACCCGAGCGGTGACGTCACGTCACTTAAGCACTCTCTTGCAGCAAAGGTCTATCACCGCTTACAACAACTAACAATCATGTCTGTCATCAGTAGCAAAGAGTACGTTGATGATCATATGTCTAGCTCAGACAAAGACTTTGACGCGACCGGGTTGCAGGGATACCAGTTTGAGCCCAAATGCGACGTAGGGGACAGCGATACAAGTGAAGACAACAAAAGTGAACAGGAGTTGGAATTGGATGAGGGTCGAGTGGGAAATGTCAACTGGTGCCGTTGTAACGGGTGCGCACATACCTGGTTGGCTCAGGAGAAAGAATGCCTGCACTGCCACGAGAGCCAAGCCAGCAGGGAACTCACAGCACCATCGAATATTGGTAAACATTAAGGAAAGAGTTCAGTAAGCAATCTACACTTTTTTCGGCTCGTCATTTGCCGGAACGATCTTAAATGGGGGCACAAATGTATTTCGGAGGGCTTTATTAGTGTATTAGCTAGCAAGCTAGCTAGCAGCGTGGTGTGTCATCTATAATATGCCTGCCCCGGTTATTTACCATTACCATGTACAGTGGCAGGAGAAATCAAACTCTACATTTTCGCAGTTGGATGTACGCTTTACGTTTAAACAACCGCGTGGTTCACTTGGTAACCAAACATTCAGTGAAGCCGAAAGAAGAACTGATTTCATTCGATATTCGTGGAGGCTGAATATTGTTCTCTTTCCAGAGGGAAAAACTTATGACATGAACATGGAGAAAAGTATGTTAATTAACCATGGTACGTCCTGTTTATTTGTTTAAGTAAAAGTTGGCCGGAATCTACTCCGTTGAAATTAACCGCATGCCTCCGCGTATTTTTCGCAATTGTATGTTTTATCAGTGACGAGTACAATCAAGTCTTAATATTGCTGCAGTTGATGGTACCGTCAGCCGCAAAATTCTGACAGCCAACGGCCCCAAAAGTAGGCATGGCCGTTGGATTACTGTAGACACTTCCGTTTAAAAATAAAATCTATGGGTGACACAGCGTTACGACAAATAAAAACAGAACCCATCAGAAGCAACCACCTTCCTTCTAGCTCTATATAAATCTGTATGTCTGCCAAAGCTAAGGTGACTTTACGTCACTTCCTTTAAAGACATGTCGCTGCAACGCAATTTCATTGGTTGAATCTCGCCTGTTCCATTTTAATGGCGGCCTCCTTATCCAGCTTTAGAATGGCATGAAAAGCAAGCTTTCAATAACAATTCTGACCTTAAGAAAAGTTGTAAAAAAATTTTGATGCATATTTTACACACCTCTGACATAGTTCTTTCATTGTATCACCACATTCAAAATCCCTTCACGTTTCCTTAAAAAAAAAAAAAACTCAGACATTATCATTATTAAGACTTGTCTACCTCAGTGCATCAGGTCTTTCTTTGTGCATAACCATTCATTATCTTAATTTTAATGACTGTGCTCAATAGAATGTCACTAATTTCTTTGAAATATGGAAGTAGAGAGAAAATACATCAGCTTTTTCCCAACTGGCCAACATGACAAAATATGGCGAAAAAAAAAAACGCCGTCACAAAAATAAATACATAAATTAAATAACAATAAAAATAAATGAAACATTTTTGGGGTGAGCTGTCAATGACGTAGGCTGTTCATCAGCTGATGAAATACCACTCCATTATGATTTCCATCAGAAAACTTATCTGGACTACTATTTAACTGCAACCATAGACTGTATAAAAAGATGGACGAAGCTACCGTGACGTCACCCATTGGTTTCAGCATACCATAAAGGAAGCCTCGATTTTGGCAATTTGAATTGCGCCATGTTGTCATTTTGAAACCGGATGTGATTTCTATTGGACGAGAGCGTGTATTGAAAATCCGGGGAGGACGGTGGCTCTGGATCTGACCGTATCGGACGAGGACCAGAGGATAGCCACGCCCCTAAAGCATATTCTGGCTTTATCCTTTATTCTAGTCTATATGGGACCATAATTTACAAAAATGAACATCATGATATATCGAAGGAGACTTGAAAATTGCTATAGCTACCATAAAATAATGTGTAAAATCATTATTTAAATGAAAAATCAGGTGGGAAAGTAGGGTCATTTTCTCATAGACTTCTATAGCATTGAACTTCTTTCTGCAACCACCGACGTCGCCATCTGCTGGCCATTAAACAGAATGCCATTTTACGGTACTTCCGCATGGGCTTCGTTTTTCAGACCAGGGTGCTGCGTCCATCTTTTTATACAGTCTATGACTGCAACTGGACTCTTCCTCAGAATTCCTCAGACCGGCACAATTTGTCTCACTTTCCTTCATTTTGGTGTTTTCCGAGTGATAATGAGCAAAAACGAAACGTGTTGCAATCTAGACACAACGTTAGCCGGGAGTGAGCAATTGTAAAGGATTATTGTAGAAAATGACGTCTTGCTTCGAGGACCCGAACTATTCCGACTATTGCCAAACATTTCCATATTTGGGTGTCATTGGAAAGCGCACATTCTCAGCTGTCTTTTGATGTATGCCCAGTAATCAGTAATGCCAAGGCAATACGATCATGCAAAGTGTGATAACTTTTCTCGCCAGCCATCTGACCGCGATTGCCATCGGAAAATAGTTAAATGGAAGTTTCTGGAGAAACACAGTTGCGTTATTGACAGTTACTTCATGCAGTGATAAGAATGAAAGCTCAATCAAACCTGAGACAGCTGGAACGCGTGGCCAAAATCCATAGCTCTATTTGGAAGAACTCTTTGCGGTTTCCAGTGAACAGTATTATTAAGGAATACGTTGTTCAGGAGCACATTTTTTCGTTTTTGTGTGACGGTATCGCCTGCTACTGAGAAAATGCGCTACGATTTCTGTGGTGACGAGAGCTTCGGGGCACAGAACGGGGTAAGCAAAGGAGCGCCTTGCAAATGGTAGCGCCGACATCCAAGTTTACAAAACGCACATGCTTGTGACCAAAAGCAAAACTTTTTGGTAATTATCACACAAACTAATATTCCTCTTCTTTGAAAAGTTTTATGTCATTTTTAAATGGCTCAAAGAAAATACTTTATCTCTTCCTCTGACGTGAAGCCTATGTAGCTACAGCTAGTCAGTTGCTAGCGATGTTGCTAAGCGGTGGCCAACTCCGTTTAAAATGGACAGCAGGCGGAAGCTAACGGAGTGGAAAAAAAAGGAAAAGGAAAGAAAAATCGTGTATGAATATGGGAGGGGAGGAGGGAGTGGTGTTCGAATGAATACAGAGAGATTGGCAGGCTTAACATCAACTTGTCATTGTAAATCTTAAAAGGCTTGAAGTTCACCAACATTTAATATAGATATACGCAACCAAATTGGGTACCATTCTCCCCATGTATAGCAACCAATTGCGGCTTCTTTTAATTTCATCAGTTACTCTCCAGGGACCAGAAGCCCTTTTCCTTTCCGTTTTAATTCCATGCAGTTTGTCTCCTGTTAGGTGCCGAATGCGCATGCTCTTCTGCGAAAAAGTCTCAATGGCAAACATGGAAGTTTCAATGAGCTGACATCTTGTGACAATGAGCAGCTCGCATTGGGATCGATAAAAAGGTAAGTAAAAGCGATATTTAGTTCTTGTGTTTGTTTAAATGGTATCAGTGTGGGGTGGGGCGGAGTGGGGGAGGTTGTGCTATGAGTTACAGCAAATTAGCCCAGAACAGCGCGTAAACTTCTCTTCCAGCCACATGGCAAAGCAGTGCCGTGTCATTCCCCCACATCCGACACATCAAAGTGGGTCGCATCCCCGCACATTCACTCGGGTGGCGAGTGTTCCCGTCTCTGTGTCCGACCACAAGGAGAATCGTGGGAACGGCCGGTGGGGGAAAAACATTCCTCAGTTAGGATCAGAAACTCCGCAGCAGCCAGAACTAGGGGATTTCAGGCTGTCATCATCGTATCAAAACTCAATCCAGACAACCGCCATGGGCTTTCCTCTGGAGCTCTGCAGAGATCATTGCGCAAAGAACAAATGAACAAAGTACACGCGTAATGCAATCATCTGTTGTTTGTTTCTTTTATTTATTATTCATCCAGATTTGCCTCAGCTTTATTAGTACTGTAAAAGCCCAAGGTCATTAGTGGTTTAATGTGACACTAACTGAACAGTGCGCTCGTCTCTGTTGGCAGCCACCTCACACACACACACACACACACACACACACACACCAGAGTTCTGTGGCACTTACGGCCGGTCCAGGTTCTGCGATTGGGGTTGGCTCAACCAGGTGGCCCAGTTACTTGGCACCGACACCAAACTAATACCAGCTGTTGCTGGACCCCAACAGGCAGGAAACTCACCAACAGGCAGGAAAAAATTACATTAAAATAAATTGAGGCACAAGTTCATTCAACCCAAACACTTGGACGTGGCCATGTGCAGATTAATACGCTTGCATGAGCGCAAACACAGACACACTTGCACGTACAGGCACACGTACTCCCGTGCACATACGCACATACCGCCACATGTACTCCCGTGCACACACGTACACATGCACATACCGCCACTCATACGCTGGTGCACACACATGTATATTTAAAAAAAAAAAAAAAAAAATTTGCCAACATGGCACCGTTTTCTCCACCATGTACGTAACCTCCAGGAAGACTGGGCTGGAAGAGTTTTCCCTTTTTTGGCCGCGTGAGCAAATCTGTGCCTTTATTTCACCACAATCCCTTTAAATGAGAGCAGAACTCATACATTGCACAGTAGCACAGGGTGCTGTCAGCCTATCATAAATGTGCATCAGATTCCCTTTTCAACACATGCATAAGCACACAAGATACACACATCAGGCCCCCCCCCTCGCCAGAAAACTAAAAACACACACATCCTAGATCTCCCTTATTACAAACTAATCACACACTCTCGCTCTCTCTCACACACACACACACACAAACACACACCATCTAGCTCTCCCTCATCAGAAAAGTAAACACGCACCACGCTCTTACCAATCAGAAAACCAAACCTGCACCCAAAGCAAATTTTCCCTATACTACAGCTGTATTGCACCCACATTAATATGACAGTAATATAGGGAGGGTTTAGATTATTAAATACTTTGAGTGTTTTTGTTTCTTTACCTGTGCTTCCGTGTAAACACACACACACACACACACACACACACACACACACACGCACACACACACAGAAACTCTCTAGTGATTCACTGGGATTGGAAGACCTAAGAGCATCACAGGAGATGTAAGGATTAGTAATAGCAAAACTTGTGGGGCGGAGTTTGTGGACAGTTTTGAAGAGATCCTGGGCTGCATGCCAAAGGCACATTCACAACTCGTCCTCTTCGAGAGGGAGGACACTGATCCGACTCGCCCAATCCTCTCCCCCCCGTCGCTGCTCCAATCAGGAGAATCTCCCCAGAAATGGCAGTCTTTGGCATTGAGATTCTTGAAGGACAGTTTGCGGGGTGGTGGGCAGAGCTCTGCAGTGAACTTGTTCCTCAACCCTCGGCACAGGTTGCCAGCAGATTGGCGAGTGATGCCATTGGTCATACGGACGGGGGGGTACATCATTGATAACACCAATGTTAGAGTCTCTGAGGTCAATCAGGGTCACGGGCCATTGCTGCCTCTCCTTTCAAGCATTCACTGCCCAGTTCCTCACCACAAGGCTTGTGACACGACCCTATGACACTGAAGAGACTGGAGAAGGCAACACCGCATGAGAATGAGGGCGTCCCAGACCGCTGTGGGGGAAATGGAAGCACAGAAGGCTTAAACACCTGCAAACAGTGCGCCCGGGGGAAACAGGCGTGGGAGCAGCTCGCGTCACCGACTCCATGGCCTATTGTAGTCACAGCAAAGAGGGGAAAGTCATTTCCAGTTACTCAGGTTCCCACTGGGTGTGCAGTAATTACGCCAAAAAAACATCATGTGCAGGCTATCGGTCACCTTTAAAACCGGTCATGTACAGAAAAGTAAAGCCTGATTGAGTCCTATTCGGAGAAATGACATCAGTAAAGATTGTTGGGAGAGCTGCGATTCACACCTCTGAGCATTCCTCTCAGTGCGCAGTTAAGCAGCCAATAAGGAATCGCAGCACTAGAGGAGGCTTGTGGAACGCACACGATTTGTTCGGCTACACGTTTACATGGCTGTGCAGCTTTTTGCGAAACTGAAAAACTCCTCTCTGTGCTACAGAACAGTTATGGAAGAAGGCAGAAGTTCACGGAGGAAACTATGACCACGTTAGTTGGAAGTTAAATGTATCTGGAGGAGGTTCCTGCTGAGCTCGGCTTCCCCTGTGTTTGGGGCGATAAGAGCAGAAGTTAAGTGTCCCTCGTAATGGGTTTGTGGCCACAGTCGCCTTCTTCCGCTCACACGAGTGTCCTTAGGGTGAAGCGGTAAATCGTAACTAATGGGACAGGGGGAGTGGGTGTAGTCGGTCCAAATTTAGTGACCACTAAATTGAGTTATGGCGCTTAGGACTGATGGGCAGAAATAAGGTTCCTCAGCTGCTTGACCACTGTGTCGATGAGCTTCTGCTTATCTCGCTCGTTTTTGCGGAACTGGGCGAAGACGTTATTCTTTCGACTTGTGTCCTTCATCCTGCGGGAAGAAAGAAAAGGAGAGAATATGTTAACAAAGATTAAAAATAGATGCAACACCTTGAAGCCTCATTTCTAATTCCTTCTACTTAAAACCTTCGACATAAGAGCAGTAAAAAAGGTGTGAGGATTAATTATAGCATGATTCAGGGGGCTGAGTTTATGGACAGTACTGATGATCTTTGATGAGAGGATCTAGAGGCATTTTTGGACTGGAGGAACCACTGAATAGTCCTCAGACCTTAGTTTGAAGAACCGCCCATTTTATTGTATCTGCATCACAGGGACTGCGAATGATCGAAGTTCTTAAAACTCCGTTTTGAGGGACTTATTTAGTTTCCACGTCAGAGTAGGTACTTTCACTGCACCAGAGGAACTCTGAGTGACGTTAGTGCGTGTTGATTATGTCGCTTTCGGAGGGTCCTATTGGCAGAGTGAACGCCAACAAAAAAAGCTCTTGAAGCTGTACAGTTCCCGGGGAACTCCCCAATCATCAGTTCCCTCTCAGTAAGTCCCTGGAACTGTTTGGCCCAAAAGCCTGAAGACTGTGGCCAAAGGAACATTCATGACCTGCCCTCCAGAGTAAAGATGCTCATCTGCCACACCCCAAACCCTCCTCCACCCTATTCCCCATCTCGGCTCAAATGAGCAAAATCCCTCCAGGAACGGCAGTGACTGGTATCATGATTCCAGGAGGAGAGTCTGTGGAGGGCGCGGAGTGGTATGGGGTTGGGGTCCACTGTGTATCCCCAACTCCACAGAGAGAGAATGGGGTTAGACCGGGAGCACACAGCTTCAGTCCTGTAGGACTGCTCGTTTGATTACTTTTGCCTGTCCACCGGTTCCATCTTATAACTAATGACTTGAAACAGACCGGCCCTTTAGTTCCCCTGTTGTACTCAATCCGGCGAAAGCTGGTTGTGCTCAGGGAGAATTTTTCATCCCCTGGATCCCATCAAGCAGGAATTCCTATCGCTGATGTGCACCAGGAGGTCAAGGGTCAAAGCAGGTGAACAGAGGGTGGAGACAGCCATAGCCAATTAAATTTAAGCCCAGCCCCTGGAATCAGTGCTCAGTTGAAGGCCTGTGGGAAATGCAGTCTTACAGTTAAGTCCAAATGCAGTGCGTAACGGCACTACCAGAACCCCAATGGGGACAAAGACTGCACTATAATGCCACACTGAAATGGCTGCTTTTTACTGCTCCACTTAAACGGAGAGCATTGACTCCAGCACACATGCATAGACAGTGCACATCAAATTCCATGCCAGAAAACGCACATCATGCCCTAGAATCTACTGACCTTGAGTTCCAAAACAAAGTTGCGACATGAGGGTTCCAGAGACTCTGGTCATGGAGCCATATGTTTCCACCGCATTATCGCGCACAGTCTCAAAGTGACTTAATTTTTTTTCCTCCCGGTTCCTCTTTTTTCACGTCCAAACATTTTATTTACTTATGCTTGTTGAAACCATTGCAGGCTGGTTTATAGTTTTTCCCCTGAAATTAAAGTTTCCCTTCAGAGAAAAGAATGAAAAAAAAAAAAAAAATCCAACGATTTCCTTTGTGTGAAACGGCTTTGTTTCTTGCGATGGAAACAAAATGGCTCCTATACTTGAGTTGTCACGACTATCTAGTGACTCTGTACCAACCTGATCGATAAAAGAGCAGCCTTTCCTCGGCAGATATTTCCCCAGGGGAGAGCTGAGTGCAGCCCAGCTGCAGCACACTGAACACTTACTTTAAATTGGACACTGTGCATGACATCAGCACGCAGACACATCAGCCTCGATTTTCACTCATATCCTCCTTTCCTTTTACATGACTCTTAAATACCAGTGTCTCTCAATTAAGGAGACAGAATGCGTCTTTTTTCCTCGCCGCGGTTTAAAGAGGCGGGAAGAGTAATGAACATCATTTTCACAAAGCCTGCAGCGTCGGGGGCACTCGCAGGGTAAGTGAAGCGCTTTCTCTTTTCAGTAAAATTAATCTCTGATCTCCTGAAAGGGCTCCTCGCTCACTGGCCTTTTCACTTATGCTGAGGCAACAAGGCGAGTAACACACAGGGGGCCAGCCAAAGGGTACAGTGATGAAGGACGGTCAATAAAACACACACACACTCATGCACACACGCACACGCACACGCACACACACACACACACACATTCAACCTGTGCAACCACGCTAAAGAGGTAGAGCCAATCAACTACAGCACACACATGCAGATGCAATCGGGGATAAAAATACATGTACATACACAGACACACACAAACGCAATGTAACTCATTTCTTAAAATTCACACAGTCAAGCAAAAATGGGAGATTTCAAAAACCTGGACACAGAGGACAAAATACTCACGCTCGAGAAATCCTTCAGTGAAAAGAAAGAGAGGAAGGGAGAGATCAGTCACACAGGAGCAAAACTTGTGCTTGAGTCACCGTACAAGTCTGTGTCAGTCATTAAGGTGTGAAACTTGGGCTTGAGTCTCTGTGCGAGTCTTTATCTTCGATCTCCTATCCTAACCCAGGAGAGCCACGCAGGGTCAGTGTCTGAATTCATATTCCGCACCCGATAGAGACCCGAGTTACAAAGTAAGGAAAGTAAACTGCGTAATCAATTATGGTTATAGATTAAATGTAGAATGAGAGTGCGTGGCAGAGTGACCAAACCATCAAAACTGCTCATTTAGTCCCTCAACATTGTGGTCGCATCGGCCTGTCTGTCGAGGGGTCCTGTTTTTAGATGTCAGGAACCACCTCCAAATCCCTCGCAAGCAAAGTCAGTTCAGCAGGACGGAGCTTCATTGGCATTTTTTGTAGGCTGTACAGGTTGGCTCATTGAATTCACACGCCCAACTGCGTCCACACCTGATCACACCTGCGTAAAACACTGTCCGACACGCCCAACACACCCATCTGTCAGCACTGCGCTGCACCAGGAGGCCGCCCAGCCGCCCCTTCACCCTGCACACTTACTTCTCCAGCAGCGCCAGCGCAGTGTGGGGGTTCACACGCAGGTACTTGCAGGTGGGCCGGCCGTAGTCAGCCAAGTATGTGGACCAGTCCCACTGGGTGAAGAGGTCCAGGAGCTGCAGACAAACGGGTAACAAGACAGGGGGACAGGACAGAGAGACAGAAGAGGAGACAGAAAGGAAAGCAAATTAGCAAAAAAACTGTCAAACTGCCATACTGTGATATTCTCTGGGACAGGTCATCACACATTTAAGGATTATGAGCTTTTTGTGGTCAACTGCATTTTATTTGTAAAGCCTCGTTTCCAACAAGCAGTCTGGTTCAGTTCACTTTGTTACACATTAGAATGGTTATATTTGTGTTTCCATTGCCAACAGTCCTGGATGGTACCGTTCCAATCCCATCCGTTTTTTGGTACTCTATAGTTGGTGCACCTAGCACAATGATTCCACCATGAGTGATCACTTTTAGGGACACACACGGGGTGTGCAAAAAAAGAAGAAGAAGAAAAAAAAAAAAAAAGTCATCTATCGACAGTAATCATAATCCGCTGTAAATGGGATGAAAGCCAGCGTAAGCTTAATGGTGTGTTTCCCAAACAAGACAGAGCCTATTTCAGTTTCAATCTTGTATGCATTAAAAGAGGAAATTACAATGTGTTACACAGTCTCCAGTCCAGACAGGAACAGGTGGCTGTAAAATTCACCACCGCCCGTACCACATCATCATCCCATCTCAGAATTACTCAATCGCTCCGACCGCAATCAGGCCAACCCACTAATCCCTACACGGCACAAATGAGTGACAGCGCATTCCACACCCAGGCATGCTCACACTCTCTGCCGCAGTGACCTGCTCGCGCCCAGCGCACGCACCCACCCACACACCCGCTAACTGCCCCGGGGCAGAGGGTTTCACAGAAGCTGACGCACACAAGCACAACACTGCTAACAGGAAGCACTCCCGCGGGGGGAGTGGAGGAGGTGCATGCTAATCACCAAATCATCGAGGCCATGACCTCTGAGGGTAACCTCTCCTCCAACCCGCGTAGGGCTCAGATAAAAGACAAGGGGCACGTTTCCCAAAAGCATAGCTGCTAACTACATTAGCAAATTACGTACTTGGACGATAGAAAGTCAATGTTTCGAGCTATTTGAGTTGGCATCTGTGCGTTTGGGAAACGTACCCCAGGTCATTTGAGAAGGAGGATTGAGGTGGAATTCTTCTTCTCCTTCACTCGTTACCTCATGCTCCTTCCGTCTGCAGGCTCCCTCTGTGCACAGAGCGACAGAACAGGAGGAGGAGCAGTGGTGGTGTTGCGATAAGTGCGCTAGCTCTGGCGCGAACAGCGCAGGGATGAAAAGGGGACTGGGGCAGGAGAGCAGCGAGGATGGAGCGTAGCGCACGCTAACCAGCGGGGGCCGTTCAGGGACTCAGCGCTGTGGCACGCGCGCTGACCTCCGTTCGACCCCTCCCCCTGTCCCGCCTTCACCTCCAAGTGAACTTCCCCCTCCGTCTCTCCCTCTCTCACCTCCCGCTGACCTCGCCGTTATCGCCCGGCGCTCGCAGAACAAACACCCCGGCGAGGACGCATTATTGCTTCCTCTCATTCTTCCCAAATGAAGGCGGGGGGGCTGAGAGTCTCTCTCACTCTCTCTCTTCCCCTGTGTCTTGCGCGTCTGCTGTTTGGATAACGATTATTCTGACCGTTTTATAATTTATTAGTTTAGAAAGTTCAGGGAATAGTCAGCGTTTGTGGAGGAGGAGAAGGGCGCGGAGATGTTTGTCGAATGCTGTTCGGGTCGGGACGTAATCATTAACCTCTGCAGCTCATCACAGAGGAATCGACTGCGACTTTGGAGGCTGGTCTAGGAAAGCCCTGATGCCAGGGGAAAGACAGCGTTTATTGGTATAGGGAGCACAATACCGAGGGGTACATGCCGAGCTGTAGGGTACAAACAGTTTTTTGGGGGGGGAAAGACACTTTTTGGGTTTAGAGGTAACCCACTGGGGCACAGAGATACTGTTTTGGGGTCCATCAACAGCGATTTGGGGTACTTGGAAAAATGAAGTGTTTCATGGATGGTCTGAAAAGTGTAGCAGTATTGGGGTTCTTAAATCGCATGCACATTCACACTAAAACATATATGCAACCCATCCCCTCCCACTGCACCCCTATTCCGGGACACCTAAAAGGGGTTCATCACTTAATCTCACCCACTCTTGAGCAGACACTCCTTACATTCCTCTCTATATGACAAGAGCAGCACACGCACGCACACACAGACACAACACATGCATACGAGCACACAAGCACGCCTGCCCACCTGCACACACGCAAACGCACACAGAAGGAATCAGAGAGATGGCTCCCTCCGGCTCGGCCCCCGGCCCTGACCCCCGCGGCAGTAAAATGGCGGGACGACTGCAGCGCTGTTTCCCAGCGCTCACCTCTGGCCGGCCCCTGAGCCACCGCTGCATTGTTTTTCCCCGCTCGCTGGCAGCCTGCCGACGGCCTCTGCTTTTATGAGAACTACTGCACAGATGGAGATAACGACGAAAAAACCCCTCCACTCCGCTCAACAAACCCAGGAGGAGGAAAACAAACAAACATGAACGAGCGTTTGGGAGGAATGCAGAGGAGGGGCGAGGTGGGGCAGGAGGGGCGGGCTGGAGGCGGTCAGGTGACCCCCCACAGGTGATGAGGTCGACGTGCAGTCCGAGACTGATGACTTAAATCATGTGTGGACATTATCATGCAACTTATCAGCACGGGACACATTATTTTCATCTTGTTTAATATCGTACGGACTATCTGTTCTCTCATCTACACATGCTCGCTGGAGCTTTGAAATGCAAAGCACATTTCTGTGAAACAGGGGAAACATTATTGAATCTAATCCGATATTTAATCTAATCTAACCTTTTATAAAGGGCCTCAGATACGCTGCTTCTGCTCGGAAGCCAGAGATTCTGGCCAATGGGAAAAAGTTTGTGAATTTAAATCGAAACAGCAGACCAAAAAAGAAATGCACTCTGAACTCTGCTCGTGTTTAGTGGGAGCCAGTCAAGTATGGGAGCCAGTCAAATGCTCACCTCCAGTGGGAACCAATCAAATACCTGCTAACAAAACAATGCTTGCACTTTGGTAAGCAAGGTGGCTGCGGGCCAGAAAAGCCAATGTCAGTGCTACATTACTAACAGCATGGCAGACAACCTGCACTACAACACAAAACTAATTCGAAACAAGAGTCATCAGAAGATGACATATCCCCCCGGCCCCTGATTATTTGCTAAAGTCATGTCAATCCTACTCCTTCAAAGAAATTCAAACAAGTATGTTGAGGTGATTTTCCTCTGGAATGATCTGGAAGTATGTACTGGCAACATCTAGCAAAGACTATGAAGCACACGTTGACAAAGGCAATGAGAAAAAACAAGGGTCATTAATGAACAGTGTTTTAGTTCTGCTCCGGAAACAAATCCAGCCCTGCGACGCTTCCATGGAAACGGGGGAAAAAAAAAAAAAAAAGAATTTCAGAAATTTGAAAATATGAAAAGGCACCACTTCAGTACTTGGGTCATGCACATACAAAGTTTCAGAAAGATATAATGAACGGTTTTTGAGTTCTGCTCCGGAAACGAACCCATCTCTGTACAGAGTCCTAATCCAACTTGTTTCCATGGAAACAAAAAAAAAATTTTTTCAGAAATCTGAAAATGTCAAAAGGCAACACTTCAGTATGTGGGTAATACACATGCAAAGTTTCAGAAAGATATATTGAACGGTTTTTGAGTTGTGCTCCAGAAACAAACCTATATCTGAACAGAATCCAAATCCAACTCGTTTCCTTGGAAACGAAAAAAAAAAAAAAAAATTTTCAGAAATCTGAAAATATGAAAAGGCACCACTTCAGTATGTGCGTAATTCACATGCAAAGTTTCAGTAAGATAATGAACGGTTTTTGAGTTGTGCTCCGGAAACGAACCTCTCTCTGTACTGAGACCAAATAAAACTGGTTTCCATGGAAACGAAAAGAAGAAGATTTTCAGAAATCTGAAAATATCAAAAGGCACCACTTCAGTATGTGGGTAATACACATGCAAAGTTTCAGTAAGATATATTGAACGGTTTTTGAGTTGTGCTCCAGAAACGAACCTCTCTGTACAGAGTCCAAATCCAACTTGTTTTCATGGAAACGAAAAATATTTTTTTTTCAGAAATCTGAAATAATGAAAAGGCACCACTTTAGTATGTTGGTAATACACATGCAAAGTTTCAGAAAGATATAATCAACGGTTTTCGAGTTGTGCTCCGGAAACGAACCTCTCTCTGTACAGAGTCAAAAATACAACTGGTTTCCATGGAAACGAAAAAAATAAGATTTTCAGAAATCTAAAAATATCAAAAGGCACCACTTCAGTATGTGAGTAATACACATGCAAAGTTTCAGTAAGATATATTGACCGATTTTTGAGTTCTGCTCCGGAAACGAACTAGGCCTGATGTGCACCAAGTCGAGATCTGTTTCCATGGAAACGACAAAAATAGGAACCCGAAATTTCCAAAGTAGCAAAAGGCACATTTAGACTACACATAGAATACATGTACCAAGTTTGGTGCTGATATCTTACATAGTTTCAGAGTTCTGCTCCGGAAACCAAAGGATTATGGACGGACGGACGGAAGGATTAGGCGATGCCTATATCCCCCCGCATTCTATGCCAGAGGGATAAAAACAGCTAAGTACAGCTCATGAACATGTACAGCTTCAAGCCCAAATCAGAAAAAGTGGAGAAGATACATGTATGTTCAAATCAAAACTGAAAGCAGTGATTTGTAAATTATGAAAACAATACAACTACACATTATTTTGAAGTTTCACCACATTAATTCTATTCATTTTTCAGGCAGGCCTGTGCAGCACTTGCACCCCCGTCTTTGCTGCAGAATGCAGTTTTTATGAAGTCCTGTTGAAATATTCACAGGTGTTCCTGGACAAGATTTTGTCTTGAAAAAAAGCACATTGCTCGAAAGTCAAAGTGCACTTTTCAGCGTTAATGGTGCACAGAAGTGCATGCGACCCTTGCCAACAGCACCTGACAACCCCATATCATGACAGAGCAAGGCTTTTAGACTTGTTTACCGTAGTAGTCTGGATGGTCCATATTTCCTCTTGTCCAGAGCACACAGTATCCATTTCACCTGAAATATTGATGCGTCTGACTACGATACACATTTCCTCTGTGTGATGGTCCGCCACAAATGAAAGAAAGAAAACCGTGCATATGGACACTTCGAATCAGGCTGTTTTCTGCACAGTAATGTTTTAATTGGCACTGGTGAATGTACTTTCATTATGAAGTACGTGACCGAGGTTAGCCAGGGTAATCCTGAGCTCGTGGTTATATCACTACAGATAAATGACCGTTCTTGATGAAGTGTCGTCAGAGCGATATGAAATCGCAGGTATTGAGCTTCGACTTGGGTCCTTGCCCACCATACAAAAAATTCCTCCAGATTCCTTGAATCTTTTTACCATGTTATGCACTGTAGAGGGTGAAATATCCAAGTCCATTCCCATCTTTCCTTGCGGAACACTGCATTTAGAGAGTTCAATGATTTTCTCAGGCATAAATTTGCCAATTCTGAGCCACGCTTTGCGCCTGAAGGACAAGGCCTTTCCTTGATGGTGCTTTTGTACCAATTCATGATTACAAGCACCTGCTGACATCAGCTGCAACAGACCACATCATTACTTCATTATTTTCACCTTATTACAAGCCTTGGATTGGCCATATTCCATTTTTGGACTGTTTTGCAGGCCTGAACGGCAGGAATGGATGCAAACTTAAGCCATGTTTCCACCAAACATTTTCGGTAAAGTACTTTTAGAACCAGTACGTAACATGCATGGAACGGCACCAAAACCCTGAATCTGGTATCTGTCTCCACTGCAGACTGTACTCTTAATGTAGGTGGGGTTAAAAGTAAAGATATTTAGAACAGTAATCGCAAACAGTGGCCGCTGCTGAGCGGGAAACTGAAGAGGCAAAGATCATCCCTTGAAACTACTGATTGGTCTTGACTGGTTTTCAATAATTCCTTCAAGTTAACATTATGTAAACTCCAAAAACACTCAACATTATTCCAAATCTGCTTCTTTCAATCCAATCTGATGAAATCATTTCTAAAATATCTGTGAGCCATCAAGCCAGAAGAGAGCTGCCTTACTCTTTCTGTCCCCGTCCCAACAGTCTGCTGCAGGAGACCATCGCCTGGCCTCCACAGGCACCATCCCACCAAGATAACGCTTAAAGAGCAGACACACACACACACACACACACACACACACTCACTATCTCCACTGATGCAGATACTACACACTGAAAGAAAAACTGCACGAGGAGATTAAAAGACAGAACAGCCAGGAAAGGTCAAGTATCCAACTTGTGCTGAAATGAATTACCAAAAACTAACAGCAGCAGTTTAAGACCCAGACTGGAGTTAAACGCTATTTTTGGGTTCTGTGGCACTCTCGAGAGGGAGAAGGACAGAAAAGCAGAATAAATAAAGGGAAGAGAAAGACCGCCATTGCTCAGTACAAGCAGGCCTATCTTGCCATTCCGATAAGCACCTCTCCAGCAGAAGCTGGGAAATAAATCTGTCCCTTACAGAGCCCGCAACCCCCTCACGGCAGATTCGAACCCTTGAACCCAACAGCAGGAAGGGCAGGTTATCCAAGGTTTATCAGCAGCAAACGTTAGTACATCAGGGGGCTCAAGCCTCCGTTTCCCTGCCGGCAGCATTGGATCGTGTGACAGTGACCTGCACTTAGCTTCAGTGTGCCAAGCATGAGCACTAAGGCAGGTTTTTGTCAATTACACAATCCACTCATGAAAGTTGACACACTAAGAGTTAGGCTCACTTGTACTTAATCCCTGAAATTTAAGTCATGATTATGCACACAGCTGAGTGCCAGGTACAGCTCATTAGCAGCACTGGAATAAGCAAGAACCCAAGGGCTGTAGGCCTAAAATTCCTTGTTCTATTCATTACCACCCACTGCACCACTATTACAGCTCATCACCAGCAGTCCATTCAGAAATCCAGGCCCTTCAAGACTACTTTGAAAGTTCAGAGGAGAATTATGCTGCCTTACAGCTTCAGAGAGAGTACTTGAAAATGGATTTGCTGATACTGGACGATGAAAAAAAAAAAAAAATCACATTAGTCTGGAGATCAGATAAGTGCAATGCAGTGGCACTTTGAGCTCAAAATAACCACCCGCTTGAGGGGAATAAGGAGTTTCAGAGCCACAATACAGTTTACAGATGATAATATTCGGCCAACACAAAACTGATTGCCAAATATGCAGTGCCACAGTGAGGCCACATTACTGATGCACTGCTCAAGTCTGCCGAAGACTTTCACTGCGACGAATCAGCCTTTCTGAGAGCAATATGAATTCTACTGGCCGTGGGAGAATTGGCACTGATGCACTGAGAACATCGGTGATTCCCTGGATTCACCCACCCGTCCATCTCACTGTAGTTGCCCAGACCTCCTCACACAATCTTCTCCATGCACTCCCACCAAAGCCCTCTCTCTTTCTCCGTCCATGTCACTCTTACTGTCCTCAGACATACCACCATGGGTTCAGCGAGAAAGAAACACAAGCAGGAAATGTTGTGGAACACACCGTCGCCGTGGAGTCGCCCTACCTCTCGACACCAACAGACAGCAGAGCCAGAGATAACGTTACACTCCATTTAAACTCAACCAAAAATAGGACCTCGCAGAGGGAATAGCAAACCAATGTTCCAAGTAAACCCGAATTCTCACGGCAAACAGTATCCGTCCCTCTCCAGAGACTGCAGACTGAAACCACTCGGGAGATGGGACAGGAAGGCCGCAGAAGGGAGGGGAATATCAGAATGCAAACGTGCTCCCAGAGATCTAAACCCCTCGACCGGGTTAATCTGCAGCATCGATCTCACGCAGGCGAGAGTGGGCCGGGTTCAGTGGCGGGTCACGGTTCTGTTATCAGCTCGCTCCGCTCTGCTTGCAGTCTCCCGAAAGTAAGTGAAAACAGTCTCTTCCTGAGACCTCCGTCTGCAGGGGACCGGCCCCTCCATCACCTTCCTGTCTAACGAGGAGAGAGGGAACAGAGCGTGGTAACACTGCGAGGCCAGAGGAGAGAGGCGGAACAGAGCGGGGTAACACTGCGAGGCAGGAGGAGAGAGGCGGAACAGAACGGGGTAACACTGTGAGGCAGGAGGAGAGAGGCGGAACAGAGCAGGGTAACACTGCGAGACAGGAGGAGAGAGGTGGAACAGAACGGGGTAACACTGCGAGGCAGTGAGGAGAGAGGCAAAACGGAGCGGGGTAACACTGCAAGGCAGGAGGAGATAGGTGGAACAGAGAGGGGTAACACTGCGAGGCAGGAGGAGGGTGGCGGAACAGAGCGGGGTAACACTGCAAGGCAGTGAGGAGAGAGGCGGAACAGAGCGGGGTAACACTGTGACGCAGGAGGAGAAAGGCGGAACAGAGCGGGGTAACACTGCGAGGCAGTGAGGAGAGAGGCGGAACAGAGCGGGGTAACACTGCGAGGCAGGAGGAGAGAGGCGGAACAGAGCGGGGTAACACTGCGAGGCAGGAGGAGAGAGGCGGAACAGAGCGGGGTAACACTGCGAGGCAGTGAGGAGAGAGGTGGAACAGAGCGGGGTAACACTGCGAGGCAGGAGGAGAGAGGCGGAACAGAGCAGGGTAACACTGCGAGGCAGGAGGAGAGAGGCGGAACAGAACGGGGTAACACTGCGAAGAACGAGGAGAGAGACAGAACAGAGCGGGGTAACACTGCGAAGCAGGAGGAGAGAGGCGGAACAGAGCAGGGTAACACTGCGAGGCAGGAGGAGAGAGGCGGAACAGAGCGGGGTAACACTGCGAGGCAGGAGGAGAGAGGCGGAACAGAGCGGGGTAACACTGCGAGGCAGGGGGAGAGAGGCGGAACAGAAGGGGTAACACTGCGAGGCAGTGAGGAGAGAGGTGGAACAGAGGGGTAACACTGCGCAGGCAGGAGGAGAGAGGCGGAACAGAGCAGGGTAACACTGCGAGGCAGGAGGAAAGAGGCGGAACAGAACGGGGTAACACTGCGAAGAACGAGGAGAGAGACAGAACAGAGCGGGGTAACACTGCGAAGAACGAGGAGAGAGACAGAACAGAGCGGGGTAACACTGCGAAGCAGGAGGAGAGAGGCGGAACAGAGCAGGGTAACACTGCGAGGCAGGAGGAGAGAGGCGGAACAGAGCGGGGTAACACTGCGAGGCAGGAGGAGAGAGGCGGAACAGAGCGGGGTAACACTGCGAGGCAGTGAGGAGAGAGGTGGAACAGAGCGGGGTAACACTGCGAGGCAGGAGGAGAGAGGCGGAACAGAGCAGGGCAACACTGCGAGGCAGGAGGAGAGAGGCGGAACAGAACGGGGTAACACTGCGAAGAACGAGGAGAGAGACAGAACAGAGCGGGGTAACACTGCAAAGCAGGAGGAGAGAGGCGGAACAGAGCGGGGTAACACTGCGAGGCAGGAGGAGAGAGGCGGAACAGAGCAGGGTAACACTGCGAGGCAGGAGGAGAGGCAGAACAGAGCGGGGTAACACTGCGAGGCAGGAGGAGAGAGGCGGAACAGAGCGGGGTAACACTGCGAGGCAGGAGGAGAGGCGGAACAGAGTGAGGTACACTGCTAGGCAGGAGGAGAGAGGCGGAACAGAGCGGGGTAACACTGCGAGGCAGTGAGGAGAGAGGCGGAACAGAGCGGGGTAACACTGCGAGGCAGTGAGGAGAGAAGCAGTGCGGAGGGGCAGCAGTGTCGGGGGGTAGAGAGGAGCAGGAGAACACTACGCCGATCAGGAACAGTGGAGACAGACGGTGACACAGTCTCGTGGGCCACGGCCATCGCCCGGTGTAGCGTTACAGTTTACACGTCTCTCAGCTGCGTTTATTTGTCTACAACAGTGTGCTGGAACCAAGGGGCTCCCAGGAGGTCAGCACAGCCAAGGGCCCAATGGCGGACAGCTTAGTTCACCCAGGGTTCAACTGTGGAGAGCTCGCTGGCTGCCAGAGGAGTCCAGCACCGCGTGTGTAAGAGAGAGTGTGTGTGTGTCTAGGTGGTGATCCAGTACTGGAGGAAGGTGTACTGGCAGGAATAATTTTCAAATGAATGAGGAGGGGAACTGTGCTCCCATCTTAATCACCATACAGGACAGAACATGAGGCGTGGAGGTGATGCGATGGGGAACAAAGCGGGTCTCGCTTCATGGAAAGGCCATGCCGAGTTCAGGGTGAATTCAGCGCGCCGGGCCTTAATGAGCCTCTGAGGAAGGCGAGACTGCGGTACCACACTGCACTGCAGATTGGCGGTCCAGAGCAGCCGGACCATTTCCAACCGAAACAAAGGGAGGCTGACCGTAAACCATTAACGAGCCGTAATAATCCTCCATGTTTTGTTTCTCTGGATAAGCGCTTAGGGCAGAGTTCTGCGGCGAGATTTATCCACACACACCGAAGCCCAGGCGATGGACGCAGCAGGCCCCCACACTCCAGCAGGCCGACAGATGGACACACAGCCCTTCAGACGAAGCTATTTTTATGACTGATGACCGTGAGGTAGCAGAAGACAGGAAAAAGCAGAAAAACTCGGCTCCCTCCTGCGCTGCCCCTGGTCACAGGACATCTGGCAGCGACTCCGCAGTCAGGCCATTCGCGGGTCAGACACGCCTACAGCTCCGTGCGAGCAGAGGCGAAAAGTGCGAGTGTGTGTGCAGCAGAGCGAGCGCATGCACGCAAGCACCTTTCTCGCAGCCCTTTCAGTCTTAAACTGCATTTTTAAGGGTTACTGAGCCCCATGGAGCTGGAGTTCAAGGGAATCTGGAGTCTGTGCAGGAAATCCCAGCACAGGTTCAGCATTTTGAATCCCTCCAATGATGAATAAAGGGAATCCTGGATAATAATTAACCACGTCCCTCATTTTTTCGCAGTGCCGCACGGCCTTGCAGGAAGACAGACTTCATCCCATTGAATTTACGGTAGTAATTCCAGTTATGCACTTAACCCTTTGCGCGCTGAATACATTTTCAAGGAATTAAAAATGCAGTTGTCCTGAGCAAGTTGCCAAGTTGCCACATGATAGGTTTTCAACAGCATCTGATTTGGATATCTTACATCATTGGGTAACTATAGTTGCCCACGGCGCTGAAAGGGTTAATACACAAAAAGAATGAGAATTGAACCATCGATCTCTGGTTTTACATGGAAAATGTTATGAAACGTTAAGTCACACACCTGTGGCTTCACCTTGAGCTAAAACCACATCTACAAGCACTGAAACTTTATGGCCTCCCGCCATCCTTGTTGTTATCCTCCTCCAATATCCGACGTGGCTGAGAGGAGAGCATAGAGCGCTGCAGTAGTGGACGGGGGGCTTTGGAAACAGGTCTGGAGGACTAAAGCACCTGCAACCCCGTTCAGAGGCCAGCGCGTCTGCAGCTTCCAGCCGGGTACGTGGCTGCGATCCGTCACACTGACAACAAATGGGCTTAAAAAGGCCGTGGAAGCCAGTGCCGGTAAATCCCCCTGGAAGAGCACATCTGCTAAGCAAATAAACAAACTGAACGACAAAAAGCCCAGGCTGGAACTGCCGAGCTCGAGATTTAAACATTTATACAGCACTGTTGAGTCACGCAGTGCTGCTCTGATCCTCTCGGTTTAAGATGGGCCACAGGTGAAGAGCTTTAAGACAACTCAGAGAGCAGAGGTTACACTTCTGAACAATACAGTGTCGCCTCACCTTTCAGCTTCAGAAAACCAGAACAGCAGGATGTGGGAAGCGAAAATGATATGGCTGCACGATTAATTCAAAATTCTAGAGTCATTCAAAAGCAAAGACACCAGGAAAAGAGAACTGGAATTTCTGGACAAAGGCGAGGTTTGTGTGGGGATTTCAGCAGACCTTAACGCAGGAAAGCTCCCTCTGATGATCCAGCTATAACTAAATGGCTGGAATACCCCAGTCATCAGCAGATTTCTGGGAAACCATTAGAGCGCTGGTCTGTGGTCTCGAGAGGTCAGAGTTCGCTTTGGGGGTACATACGAGAAGTTTTGCTCATCGCCAGTCCAGTTCCGGTGTCAATTATGACCGTGAACATTAGCTTAACACATGCAAACTTACAGCTTACCGGTGCATTATTCACCGTGGTTTTCACCAACAGTAAACCGTCGGCCCGCATGGCAAGCCTTTTCCTCCCGGTAGTAGCTACCAATCTGAGGCAAACATTAGCGACGGTACAGCCAGACTCGCTTGCCATCTGGGTACTTGGCTAGCAAGCGGTGGGAAATACACCATGAAACACTAACAGTCTGGTCCAGAAGTGTTTGTATATTGACCAATTTCACACTCTGGTGAGGAAAACCCTTCACAGAAATGAATACATGCTGGAGAATATAGTACTTCAGCGTGGGCATATGGCTACCAACTGAACTGGTCTCCTTGATTTCATTCATGATGTGACTGCTGATGAAATCACTGTGATGAATTCAGAATTTTAAGGGCTATTATACTTGCTTAGATTCAGCAAAATATTTCAAAACTCATTGCACTTCTATATGGAGACACATGAAAGGATGGGCACCCAATACCCACGTTGAAATATGGTGGTGTATCAAAGTGATGTTCTAGGGTCATTTTAATTCTAGAGATCAAGGACTTGAAGGTCCTTGGAACTTAATTCATCAATTCTGTTTAATCTCTGTTGGACCCTGGGGGTATACAGTATACAAACACAAAGTATGAGAAGACAACTACTTTTCCCTAAAAAATCTTCAAATCTAAAGATTCTCCTTTCTCAGTGATGGGTTCAAATGGGTGTGAACCTTTTCATCCCGAGGTGACATCATGCTGTACTCGAGTAATCTACTTAACTCCACTGGTCAGGAGCTAAACCGGCATTAACACAAATTGCCTAAGAAATAAATGAATTAACTTATGTGTAGTAATTAAGGTAAATTAGCGTTTGATTTTGGTTGATTTCTTTGGAACAATGATATAATATAGCTCTATCCAAATCCTGCATTTTGAGTTTTTCCTCTATATTTCTTCATAGTATTTTTTGAGCATTTCTAGTCAGGGATGCCAATAACTATGGAGTCCACTATGTGCCAAGCCAAGCACAAGTGTTATAGAGCCAAATCATCTTGTGTAATATCCAATAGTTATTCGATACAGCAAACCGGCCCAGTGACAGCATAACTGGAAGAGCAGCAGGTGCGAATGCAGCCGGCAGCACCGTGACGAGGCAGCCGATCCCGGCGAACGCTGCTGCGCAGGGAGGAAGCCGGAGCTGGAACTCCGCTCAACTCCCAACTTGGAGAAAAGCCAAGGTCGTTGGAGGGTCAGTGCCCCCCTCCCAGCCCCGACTAACACATCCCCACATCACTCCATCTTGCCAATGTGCACAATACATTGATCAGAGCGAGAGAGATACAGAGAGCGAGCAAGTGAAGGGAAGAAAAAGAGGAGGAAGACAGAGAGAGAGACAGAGAGAGAGAGATGGAACACAAGTGAGAGAGGGGTGAGTTTATCGTCGACAGCACGGAGAGAACAGGAGTAGGGTCGGCCGGAGGCCACAGTGCTGGTGCAGCATGAAATCCTCCTTCCCTCTCTCTCTCTCTCTCTCTCTCCCTCCCCGGGGCGGAAGACAGTATCAGTGGCTGAAGAAAGTGATTACACCTGGCCCAGTTCTGGCTGTTAACTGCAGGAAGGTCAGCCAGCGTGCGCTGAGGCCAGCTTCAGTTCACAGCCCACACGTCACGGCTGTCTCCTCAACGCCCTGCTGGAGAACAACCAACACACGCCCCCACACACACACACACCTCCAGCACAAACAACTGCATTACTGCGTGCACACGAACACACACAGATGTTTGTTTTTCTATCCCCGTGGGGACTAAAAAAATTATTTTTGCTCCAAAATCCTATTAGCATCCCCCTAAACCTAACCCTAACCCCAATTAAGCTAACCCTAATCCTAACCCATATACCCCCCAAAACAGCCAAACCTTTAACCTTAATTTATGGTCTTGCCTTAATGTAGAGCCTAATTTTAATAGCTAACCTTAAAACTAGACCTAAACCAAACCATAATTCCAATAGCAACCCTAGACCTACACCTAGCCCTAAGCCCTGAATTAAGCTTTGTACCCATGGGGACCCAGAAAAGGTCCCCACAACACATGGTTTCTCAGACTTTACTATCTTTGTGAGGTATTTTGGTCCCCACCACGATATAAAAACAAACAAACACACACACACACACACACACACACACACACACACAAACTGCTGCATTACTCCGCACATACAACAGCTTACCTATGCACAACACAAACACACATGCAAATACATGCACGGAAACACACACCACACATATGTACACATACCTCTTGTACAAACTGCACTGCAGCACAGACACAACATACATGCATGCATGCACGCGCACAGATAAACAACACTCACAAACACAAATACACATTCATAAACAGCAACACAACACACACAAAGATGCACAACACACAAACACACATGCACACACAGACATATGTGCACAAATGCAGGCTGTCGGACACACAATGTGCGCACACGCATATATGTGCAAAGACACAGTCTCACACACGCAGACACGTGCGCGCGCGCACACACAGACACGTCAAAAACCTTTCAGATGCTTGGATGTGTATGAACATGTGTCTCACAGGGGCTCCAGGTATGAAACCCCAAACCCAACTCTCGTGTCCCATTACACCCCCCCGTCAGTCTCAGCTGCAGTCGGCTCACAGAGCTCAAGCAGATTCACCCGCTCTCACGTGCATACAGCACCTGCCATGATGAATGCAGACGCTCAACGCTCACACTGACCCCAGCATGAAAGCACAGCCCCAAGGGACTTCAGCGCTCTCCACCCTCCGCCTGCCCACCCCGAACCCAGCCAGAGAGACCGGAGAGAGACCAGAGGGAGATCAGGGGGAGAGCCAAGAGAGACCAGAGAGAGACTGGAGAGAGATTGGGGGGGGGACTGGAGAGAGACAGGAGAGAGATCAGGGGGAAACTGAGGAGAAATCAGGGGCGGGAGATGGGAGGGTGAAGAGAGGGAGATTGACGGAGGGAGAAATGAGAGACGAAGAGAGAAAGGCAAGGGAGGGAAGGGGAAGAAAAAAAAAAAAAAAAAAAAAAAAACAGTCGTTCTTTGTACTTTTTTTTTTTGCATTAGTTGTGCCTCAGTCTGACTGTTGCCGGAGTTCACCATTAAGGATCTGTCCAGTCACGGTAGGTGATAAACCCTGGGACTGTTATAGAAGCCATGCTGCTCTCCAGGGGTCAATCGAGCCCAAAGAACCAGCGTTACCCATCAGGCCTTGCATCTGTCCACGGGCCGACCGCATATCTGCAGCGCAGGAGAATCTCCTGATCTTTCCTGGACAGAATGTTCTCTCGTGCATAACAGGTCACATCGAGGATACTCATGTACCGAGCACCTAGAACTGCGACTGTGGGGAGAAGGTGGGAAAGAAGACTGATAGAAATGGGAATTGGAGAGGAAAGAAATGATCAAAGTCCTTACAGACAAATCTCGCCACCCAGCAGCCATCTTGGCAACGCCCCCAAGCAGTCATTTCAGGCGAACAAGCCCAGGCTCCCATTTAAATGCCATAACTTCACTTTCAATGGTCATCGGGACATAAAAACTGCATTTGCAGAATAACCAGTCAAATCTAATAAAAACTGCTTGAAAGTTCGAGGACTCATCCCACTGAAATCAATGATATACACTCAATGGGCTCATCCCATAGTGCTTAAATGAAAGGCTACAAAATCGGCTAAAACCACAAAGGTTGAAACTGTCATGATTTTATACTGTACGTGTTGCTTCAATGCATCAACACGATTGGTTGAATCCATTTCCCTGTTTGGGAAGCTGACGATTGGATTTTGAGGGGAAGGAACGGGATATATGTCATCCAACAGTCATATCTGGCATTACATTTTTCTATTCCAAATTCTTAGAGATGTTTGTCTCCAGTCGCTATACTGTCTCTAAAATGACCTCCTCTCAGTCATGGGCCGGTGATACTTGTGCTGTTTTGCAGTGGAGGACTCAGCCACAGTACAGACCCACTGGAGTGGAAGAGCGAGCCTGGTGACTATAATGCCGCGTTTCCATCAAGCGGAACGGTTCGGTTCGGTACGGGTCGTGTCACATTTCAGAGCGTTTCCATTACAAAAGTAGTGGATGGTACCTTTAGAATCGTTCCCAACCGTTACCATTTTTCGTCACCCCTCCGGTTGGGGTACCAAGGGTTACCATCCGATACTAATGAGGCGGAGCTAAAACACGCCTTCTGTATTGGTCGGGAATCGTCATCACTGTCGTCTGTTGATTGGCCGACAGAATCGTCACTCGAGCGCGACTTTCCTTAGGAAACAGCAGAAAACACCCGTCTCGCCTACCGTTTTGAGAAAAACATTTTTGGAAATGTCTGTTCGCAACAACACGCCATGGAGCAATGAGGAGATGCAGATGTATATTTCATGCATTTAAATTTAGTCAATTTAAAATGCGTAGAGCCATTATTATGTGAACTAATTTGGCTGGAGTTGCACTGCGAGCATTTAGCTCGCTAGCTGGCATTAAAATGCGCCGAATAAAAAGGTTGCCAGCAAAAGCCGCTTTCACACCGGATGCGAAACAAATTTTTTGCACGACAGATTACATTCAAAGTCAATGCGTTTCGCATGTATTCGCGTGTTAGCACTGCATTTTACCATCCGGTAAAAAAACCCCACCTACATTTAAGGGTACTGTCTGCAGTGGAAACGCAAACCAGATCTAGGGGTTTGGTACCAAAAGTACGGTTCCAAGGGTACTATACTGAAAGTATACCAATGGAAACGTGGCTTAAGAGAGATGTTACTCATGTCATAAAGCTGACCCTCCCAGTGAGATCACTAAGGAATGATTTGGGAACTCGCAGAGCTGAGATGGGGCAGGCAACAGAAGGGGACAAGTACCCTCAGCCAGCACTGCGCCCACATTCGGCAGCTCTCAAGCAACACCGAATTCCTTCAGGTCCACACCAAACCTCCATCAACCTATTGATAACACTCTTCTTCAAGCAATGAAGCAGATACCGAGGACTTGAGCAGAGAGAGGGATGCAGAGGGCAAAAGTCAAATAAAGAGTGAGTGAAGGGTCAGTCCATGAAATGGGGTCATTTTTGGCTTGTCCATATTCAAACTGCCATAATTTCTTTATTTGTCAGATTTTAAAAGAATTTGCAGTAGATTATGTTTTCTTGTTTTATTGACACATAAAATAAATAAAACTTTGCCAATAAATTTTATAATTAGAAAATAGGCTTCGCCTTTCTTTATTAAACTGGACACCACAACTCTGGCTTTTGTGACATGGAAAAATTGGTGACTTTGGTCTTATGGTAACATGTACTTGAAGCAGATATTTTATTTAATCCACTGTCATAACATCATTCCTTTCGTAATAAAGTCATAACTAGATCAGACGGAGTATCTGTCGTATATTTGAAGTATTTACTGTCATCTGGAAAATGGTTGTGAAAGTAACGTATCGGTGTCTTGTCATGTTACGTTCGAATCCACTCATCTCACAATTCAGTAAACAGGTGCTGGATAATCTCAGTTCACTTATCAATTCCAAAATTCATGACTGTAAAACCTAAAATGAATTGAATCTTGAAATAAAGAGAATTAAGAACACAAATAGACAGTTAAATCGCGCTTTGTCATCGTGTCCGGTTACTTCCGCGTTCGTTCGAACCCAGAGTGGGCTATTTCAGCGAATTTCAGCGAGAATGAGGGCCGTTTCTCAATACCAAGAATGCTAAGAACGAACTTGCATTCTTGGGAGGAACGTTCTCGCCAGTCGTTCTAGGAAGAGTGCACTTCCAAGGCTACAAGCACTCAGAACGCTGTCGACGGTTTGAGACGATGCGTTCTCGTTGGTATTACGCAATACGCCAGCCAGTGAGCCGCGACTTCCTCCGCCATCATCCTTTTTTTCCCCAGTAATGTTATCTGTGGGGAAGAGGGTTCTGTGAGCGTGAGCTAGTTAAGGTGCTTAGCTTAGCTACCTTCCACCGGCTGTTGCGGAGTTTCTCTACTACGAAAACATTGGAGCATATTCGACATAAAATATCGTAAAGCAGCCAATATTCCAAATGTTCTCAGATAATAGTTCCTCGCCTGAAAATTAGCAGAATAGTATTTAGCTAAGAAATAGCGAACAAATACCGACAGATTACATTCAAAGTCAATGCAAAGACGCGAATACACGCGAAAAGCGTGTATTCGCTTCTTTGCATTGACTTTGAATGTAAATCTGTCGTGCGAAAAATTCGTTTCGCGTCTGGTGTGAAAGCAGCTTTACCGATCCTGGGGTGCATTTCCCGAAATCACAGATGCTAACTTACATAGTTGGACCCATTCCTATGTAAGTTGCTAATTTAGTTAGCAACTACGCTTTTGGGAAACATAACCCTGGCCTTCTCTCTCAGGGGCGTCCAGCTCCCGCTTAGATGCCGAAAAGAATTCTGGGATGTGCGTGCGGTCAAGTTCACACAAGTTACCTACCATCTGATGCACTGTCTGAAAAATGGGCGTGTCAAGAACACTTCCGGGACTGGTAACCTCTCTCGTTGAGATGCGAACTTTGAATTGAGACAGTACATGGTCTCAGAGGGATGACGTTTCTCAACTTCACAAGAACAGATGTACAGAGAAGAACGCATATTGAGAAACGGCCGAGATCTCCCCTCGTCACTTCCACAATGGGCAGACTAGACGAAATGGTGGCCTGAAGGTAAGTGAATTTTAATAGCGTGTCCAGCAAATTTAAGTTAACAACCAAGTAAAGTTAGAGAAATAATTGATGATGCTAAACGGAGAGACAGTCTAGCACGTTGGGTTCATCTACATGCCTTCGAAAAGCACTGTTTAAGCGACAGTTTTTGAAAAGTTGCGACATGCTGATCATATATTTTGACAGCTTGAATCTCGCTCGTTGCGCTATTATGACACCATGATGTTTCCTGTCTTAAGCTTAAGTCCCACTGGGGTTTTTGCGTCTTGCGATGTTTGGCGAATAAAAAGTGTTGCGATGGCTTGAGATTGCTTGCGATCAAATGGGGAAAAAAATGGAGCAGTCCCATTATAAATTTGACTTGTGATTATTCTGCGAAGCTTAGGCTAATATGCTGCGATTAGTCTGTGATACTGAGGTACTGTAACGAAGTACATAGCCTAAGTAGTTTTTTTTTTTTTTTTTTTGAGGATTTGTACTTTGAGTTTTTTTTTTTTTTTTGAACCGGGACTTCTACTTTTACTCTACTACATTTAAAAGATAAAAAGTTTACTTTTACTTCGTTACTTTGACACTGGCCACTTCTTTACTTGTTACACATTAAAATATGAATGTAATTTATAATTTAAGGATTATCTGGATTTGGCGTGTTCGAGAAGAACAACGGTGCTCCGGTATCTTAACCCCTTTGTGCAGATGTGCCTGCCAGCGGACATGGAGCTGCAAATTTATGCACGCAGTTACAATATCGTATCAGTAGATGGCACTCTCGGATCAGTTATTGAATATTCACAAGCAAGCCGAGCTCAAACACGGCTCCCTGTTTTTCAGGAGTTGCCTGAATTTAACTCCTCGGCTAAGCCTGATGTGCAAACTGCTCAATATACTTGCCCATAGTATCTATCCAGCAGGTCAAAAAAAAAAAAAATGTATCTCTTGCTACAGAAAAAATTATTGTCCTCTGTAGCAACCACTTCAATACTGTAGAGACTAGCCGTTTATTCACACACCTGGTCCAGAAACCTTTTTCAAGGAGTAAGTGCAGTGTTGGAGTATTGTTGCCATATTATTATAAAAGTTCTGACATTTTGGTGTCCATGTTACACGCGTAACCTTTGAGGATGGGGTGGGGATTGGCTTAATTAACAAAACGTGCTTGGGGAAGTGTTTGGTTCATTTAAAATAAGTCAACTATTGTACTAGACAATCAATTCCACTTGTTACTGATCATTTTCACCTTTTCTAATGGAAGTTTATAACATGTCTATTAACTTTGAAAATTTGCAATACTTGCGATAGTGTTTAATATGAAATGTTAGAGTGTTGACTCTATTTTTACCTCCATCAAATTTCTATTTTGTATAACAATTTCAATTTGGCAATTAAATGTAAGAAATGTTTATTTGCATCTCGATCTTTCATGTTTTTGTGCTTGTTTGTGTCCGTGTGACATTTGCAACCTGGCATTTAATAAGGAATTTTTTCATATTGTGTACTTGCTGAATTATCTTGGAAACCATGCCATGGTTTCAGTGTTAGTCAGTCCTACATGGCTGTAAACAATTTTTTTTTCATCTTGATGAGTTATTAATGATGACCTCCATGTCACATTTGAGTAACCCCAAATCATGGACTGACCCTGAACATGGAAACAGGGGACAGAAGGAGGGAGAGAGTGAAAAACAGAGGGGGAATAAAGAGAGCGACTGAAGGGCCAGGGTAAAAACAGGGAGAGGAGAGAGAACAGGACTTGAAAGAGGGATGAAAGAGGGAGAGCAGATCAGCTGTGCTCGATTTCAGGCGGCCTCAGTGAGCAGATCCACAGCAGATGTGTTTCCCAGGGTTCACGCACTCCAGCAATGGGCTCGCCGCCCAGATCCGACCGAATGCAGGCCCAGCGCTGCTCCCCTCCCACACTACCTCCCGACCCCAGCTCTCCACGAGGTCAGCCTGGCCACGATCATGTGGCTCCAAGCTCGCCGAGAGCGACGGTCGAACAGAGAAGAAACAGGTGCTCTTCGACAGCAACGGCAGGAGCCACATGTCTTCAAGCTACTGCACTGCACCTGTGTTTAATATCTCTACCCCATCGCTACGCTAAACTCAGCTACAGGGTGCAGTACATCTCACTCTATACTCCCTGATGAGAGGACATCAGTCAGATGGCTAGCTCCAGGCCCCTGGTCCCAGAATGGCAGTACTGGGTGGTTGGGGAGTCATGAAACAGAAGTTTTCCCTTAAGAACATTTAAAGTCAGAAAAAGCACTTTTTCATGTTGTTAGGCAATATCACACGCATATTCTGTATCTGCAGGTTGCAGCATGCTTCTCTGAAGTTACAGCAAACTTATGTTGAGAAAAATATTCAAACCCAGGATGTCATGCTTTTATAGCCACAGCATTAGATCAAATGGAAAATATCAAGATCTTGAACATTTTATATACATTTCCCTGTAATTCAGCCGGACATATTTGGGATCATTGGAAACCTTGGGATCTCCACTAGAATTTAAAATAGGCCTGAAGCTCCACAGGCTTGAATACAGCAGCTGCATTTGACAGACTATACATGTCCGTAGGTTTTATTGGGTTAACGTACAACCTAATTTGGCACCCAATACCCACTCATCTCAGGCCACCACACCCAGCAGACATCAATGCCTCCTTCCAGCTCAGCCCATCTCCCCCGAGCCCAAAATACTGAGGTTGACAAAGAGGCAGCGATGACGTGATGACACACAAAATTAAATATTTGGCCTTTTAAGTCTTCCTGAGGAAGTTTGCACAGCACTGTTTATGAGTGGAAAACATCACAGCGTTGGGAACAGACCTCAGATTTGACAGGTCCCCTGTCTGACTGCTGAGGCTGCCACCGTGAAAGAAGCACTCTTGCTCAGCCTGAGCAGATGAGGTTAGCGCGCTGGCATTTGGGCAAAACCGCTGATTAGCAAAGTTAATGCACAACATTCACGGATCCTAGATGGGAAAATTCTTGAATCTCAAAGGAGCACAAGGAGAGGACAAGTGCGCTTGCGTTGACACGCAGGAGCACACACACGAGCGCATCTGCAGGTATTTTTCAGGAGCAGACACACACGAGCGTATCTACAGGTATTTTTCAGTAAATGTATGCGTCTATCTTTATGAGCAGAGGCATGTTCCCAAGTGAGTGTATGCACCTTGTTTGGTGTTCAGGGGCGGTATGAACACACAAATCAACGAACGGGTATAGATATGAAGTAAATATCGGGCAATGATAGGAACCAAGCAGAACAGAGTGTTCCAGGACAGAATGGGACAGGACTGGTGGGCAACATCGGTGGGGGAGAGTGGCGCAGGGCCTTTGCCCAAACCTCCGGAGAGACGTCACCAACCTCAGTTAGCTCTGGGAAGGATTACGGAGGCTTTGAGAGGGACCCGATTCCCAGCTGGAATTTCTTATTCACTTTAAAGGCAGGGGGGTCGAAGCAGGGCCCGAGCATGTGTTTGGTGTGGGGAGCAGGGAGACACCATGTTCCGAGAGACTTTGAAACACGGCGTAGAGAGGTCAGAGCACAGTTTAGGGCACAATCGAGCCAGCAGTCACGGGAAAAGGTTACACGAGCAGCAAGAGGTGTCCCTGCGACTGGTTACGCGCTCGCCTCGTTCCAAAGCCCTCCCAAATGTTTCTGTGCCATAAGCAGCAGGGATGAGTGCAGCCAGCCTTTAGGCTCCTGTAGGAGAGCCATCATTCACAAGGGCCCCTGTTCAGCGGTACCTCCAGGGCTCCCCAAAGCACGGTCCTCGAGGGCCGAGAACTGCTGGCTTTCCACCCTTCCTTTACCTGAGGGTCAGGTGTGATGACAGTCTGGCTAATGAGCGGCAATAATTGTTCAATTATTTCCCAGGAGAGAAAACCAGGGCTGGATTTGGATTTGAGAGCCAGATTTGGGAAGCCCTGACCTCCAAAACACTCTCCAGTCAAGAAATTGCCATTCTTTAAATTCATAATGTATCATCACCATTAAAGGTGATGATGACATATTTTTCAGGTAAGCTTTAGCAGGGCCATTTCTGTTCGAAGGGTCCAGTCCATACAAGCTCAAGACTTCACACAAATCACTGATGGAAATTCCACTCACCACATTGAGGATGAAGACCTCATCATGGGAAGACTGATGACAAGGGATGGTATTAACATGAAATTTAGATTGATAATTATCACTAAAATAATTGCAATCAAGAATTTAATTGTGGGGTTTTTCATGCACTTAGCGAGACATTTTTTGGGAGAACTGTACCAATCCTGGGTAGAACCCTCCTTTCCTTTCAGAAGAGCCTCAATTCCTCCAAGCAAAGATTCCATAAGGTGTTGGAGACATAAATATCAAGATTCTGGCCCAGAATCTTATCAGTTCTACATCAATGCTGTGAGTCTCCAAATTTTCTGCAACTCTAAGGTGCTCAGTAGATCCAGGTCCGGCGAATGATGAGGCCACTGAAGTATGAAGAAGTCATTGTCAAGTACTGACCAGTCCGAGACAAGAGTCAACTTCTACCATTGTGGCATAGTGCTTTATCATGCTGGAAGTAGCCATTTGAAGATGGGTAAATGAGGGTGGTTACGGGATGGAAATGATCCCACATAATACTCCAACTGGCTGTTGCATTTACATAATGCCAAGTTGGATTTAAGGGGCCTCTTGCGTCCAACATCATTACATCAACACAACTAACTTAAACCATTTACAGTAGACAGCAGGGACTATGGATTCATGTAGTTTATGCCAAAGTCAGACCCTACCACCAGCATACTGCAGCAGAAATCAAAATTTGTCAGACCGTATCTTGTTTATCCAGTCTTCTACAGTCCAGGTTTACTGATCCATCACCCACTGTATCCTCAGTTTCCTGTTCATAGCGGAGGCCCATGTGGTATTCGGCAGCTGTAGCCTGTGCTTTCAGAGATGGTCTTTTGCATAGCAATGTTGTAACATGTGGTTATTCGAGTTACTGTCACCTTCCATTTGGCTTGAACCTCACTGCCTATCCTCAGACCACTTTCATTCCACGTTTTTGCCCACAGAACTGCTGATTGCTGGACGCTTTTCTGTGTTCTCTGTAAACTCCGAAGAGTTGTGTGAAAATCTCAGATCAGCAGTTTCTAAGACCACCCACAAACCACCCCATCTGGCACAAACACCAATTCCACAGTCAAAGTAACTTGCGTCACATGCCCTCTCCATTCTCATGTTCGGACTGAACAAATACTGACCAGCTTGACCGAGTCTGCATGCTTCAATGCATGGAGTTACTGCCACATGATCAGCTGATTAGATATCTGAACTAACATGCAGTAAGACGAACAGGAAAATTGGGGGAGGGCAGAATAGTGTGCTTACACCCCCCCCATATCACTGGCACATCCCAGCACTCTCAAAAACAGGTGAATCTGAAAGTCAACTGGTTTCCTGCCACAGCAGCTCATCCGCCCAACTGGGTGCTTCTCCTGGCCCAGTGCTCAAAGTGTGGGGAGGTGGTGAGTTGAGGTGCTGAGGTTATTGCAGGACCCGGGGCCATCCCGTATCACATGACTTCCCTCCCCCACAGATCAGGTGAGCAGGCCAACACTAACAGACTAACACTAGAACCTTATGCTTCAAGCGCCTGACCAGCCCTGACCCGTTGCACTCATCCACCTGGTCCCGGACGCCCATTAACCACCACTCCAAACAACAAGTGCCCTACCAGGAACTCAATCATGGGGCATGTAAACATGAAGCCTTCAGCACCAACTGGGGCATTATACAAGGAATGAAGAATGGGTCCCCATTCTGAATGGGTGGCTACAGGTGTCAAAGATCTGTGAACCGCAAAGATTAAGTGCTCTGTGCTCATTTCTATACATTTAAATCCAGTGTTTCCCTTTACTTCATTTCTAAATAAGCTGGTTGGATGAAGAAGGTTTGCATACCAAGATGAAAGTGTTTCCAAGCACTGGGGAGTTTGGCACTAGCTGAACTTTCTGGAAGACTAATTATTGCCATAGATGCACTGTCCCCATCAGGACCTGTGGGCGGGGCTGAGCAGAAAGCAGTCAAAGACCATCCGCAGGCACATTTCCATGCAGTTCCAGTGTTCGTCTCTTGCCCCCGTGTGACTGTGACTCTGCTGATGCAGAAAAAGCAGGGACCGCAGACACAGTCCTTAACCCCTCCAGAAAGGCAGACGGAAACGCTTGCGTGAGTGAGGGATTCACCAGCTGAGGTCTCGCCCACATGTATCGAGATCGAGAGCAGGGGGACGGCGAGAGACAAAAGGGGCGACAGTCATGTCATGCCCCCAACATGGAGAATGAAGAGCGCTCTCTGAAAGGAGTCCGTGCTCTCGTTTGACACGACCCTGCTGCAGGCCCATTATGTTTCTCTTTCAGTCCATTTGATCCACAAACATGGTTTCCAGCTCGAGCCAGAATCAGAGGCGCGCTCTCTTCTGCTGCTCAGCAGCATCTAGGGAATTTCCTCTTTCGACATTTTCTGGGGGCTGCAAACCTGGCACAGCGGTCGCCCGTCTATTCGAGCCCCATGTCAGCGACAGTGGAAGGACAAAAGACGCCGAGAGTTCTCGCTGAAGCTGCCGCAGATGGATGCTATATGGCACCTACTGCAAGGACCTGACCTGCCCCTAACCTTGCTCATAGACTTACCAAAGCTGGAAGGAATCTTCCCATAAACTCTGGGGAATTCAGCACCGCTGGGAATTCTGACAGTGACGCAATGAGCGCACTATGCTGGGTTACGGTTTAGGAATGCCATGTGTTTATGATGTCTGTATGACTGTGCCAAACCGGGAAAGGAGAGCCGTTGGGAAACTGCTGAAAGCCCCAATTCCAACCATTGTCAGCACATCCTAAATGACAGAGTGAAATGGCGCTTTCAAACAGACCGGACAAACCCAGCAAGTCAGTACTCGTTTCATCAACGCAATTTCGGCAGGACAACGTCAGAGTCTCCGGCAGTATTACATAAACAAAGGGAATAAAATTCCAGAGTCACACAAATGCCATCAGAAATGCGGGTGGGTCTTCAAGATTGCACTGCCTGGAGAGTCTCATGCACAGATTCTAGTGTATTAGTCCAGGTTCACAAATGTGATGCGCATTTGTGACAGATCATGCAACATGTCCAAACCAGTTACATCACATATGCTTGCAACCGCCAGCGAGTTTGCGTGTATGAAATTTGCTATTTTTTGCCCTATAGGGCATTTTTGGCCATAAATGACCGTATCCTACGGGGATGATAAGAGCCAAGCCTAACTGTACGAGCCCTCCTGAGATGGTTTCTCAAATCTGGCCCTCAGTCCTGCTTTTCTTTCCTCCAACTTTGGTAATTAAAGTGAACTGACCGATCAGACTGGCTTCACTCTTGATTCCCATTTAATACTGAGGTATCAGTGAAACCTCCTCCACCGAAAGAGACACATGACATCAGTGCTGACATCAGAAGCCCCTCACAGAAGACATGTCCCGCAGAGTTGCAGCTCGCGGGCGTGGCTCGATGAAGACATCAGGCATACACGGACGCCTTAACCCGAAGACCTGGAAGGGGAATTTTAGTGGGCTTCTGGTCTTTGGTAAGTACTCGCTGTCAAACACTCTGCTCGGTTTTGGTTTCCTGTAGTAACAGGCCTTAGATAAGGTTTCAGCCTCAAAACTCTTCAACTTTCACTGCACCAAAGAGGAGCTTTTCTTAAACCGCAGAGCAGAAATGGGAGATTTAGTTTGACTGGTGTTATTTTGGTCGACCCCAGGAACACACAATTACTAAGGGCCATAATGACAGAACATGAATGTTAACAAATGTCAGGAAAAGTATGTTCCTCTGTGTTTCAAATTTTACATGCGTACGTTAGAATACAGCTATAACATTTCAGAAATGCATCCTTCAGTGTGCTCTGAGCAAGAGGCAAACATTCCCAGGCCTTCAATGAAACCTGACCAGTAAATGAAAGACCCCGCCAGCCCACACATTTACTCCTCTGCTTGTGCAGCATTACGCCTCCCCGGCTCAGCTTTCAGCTGAATGTTTACTAAAATCTCACCCCAATTATGCTCTTTACCTGCCCCCGAATGCCACTTCTGAAGCAGAGAGGTCTACCTTAGAACTTTACTGAACTGAATTCCCTCGGCGTGTTTCTCAAGACTACAACTTGCATTATCATCCCAAGAGCTTCAGTGAACTGAGGCAAAAATCTGTCTAGATGACAACTGAGCTGCACTGAAGTACTGAGCGCAGCAGCTGTCAAGAACGGACCGCAGACACCAAACCCAGGAGAGCTCCGTGATGCAGCACGCGCACACACACTCTACACTGATGCAGGGGACACCGAACACACCCGCTCTAATCGACAACAGAGTCCCGAAAAGATACTCAACTGAACAAGACTTAAAGACTGTGTGAAAGACAGAGACAGTTGGGCAATAAAGTTTGAAGAAGTTTTCCATAGCCTAAGTGAGCATACCCCACACGCAGTAAAAAAATGTAATTTAACATCGTGATAGAATCATTAACTGCATTATTTCCAGATGTTCCTGACTGTCAACAATAAAATTACTGATACATTTTATAAATGTGCATGCCATCACCTTCACACATCCAGATTTTTTTTTCCAATGACTTTGTAGCTTTGAATATACTTAACAAGACGTAATCATGCCAAGAAAACATACTTGAATCTGATGCTTCGAGAAAGTGGGAGAGCGACATAATTGGAGATGGAGACAAATGAAGAATACAGTTGGAGAGAAATAAAATTAAAAAAAAGACAGGGAACTTAGTGGAATAAGTAGAGAGCAAGAGAAAGTTGTTTTGTGTGAGGAATTTCCAGAGCTAAGGAACAGGCATCGGTCCTTAGCAAAGAAGAGAGCGCTTTGCCTTGGGGCGCACTAGCATCACACACTGGTGACCCTAAAGGTCATAAGGGCAGAGGAGACTGGAGCCTGGAGTGGAGAGATGTCAGTGACACTTGACCCGTACGGAGGGTTATAACACCAGGAAGGGACAAACAAAGTTGAGGGAGCGTTCTCACTCTTTCCACAGGCCTGATACGACGACTTCTCAGGAATTTTGGGACGGTGCCGGCAGACAGGCCACAGGAATTTGCGGCAGCCCTCTGAGGCTCTGATGAGCCGGAAAGGCACAGCCGTGTCCCCTGCCGAGTGCCTCGCGCCGGTCGCTGCTGGGGGGTCAGCAGGGCTGTGGTCTGTGGAGACCAGGCTCCTGCGTCCCTCCGTCCGTCCGCCCGCATCGGGAGAGAGGGACAGGAAAAGCCCAGCAGGGTCCCACACCCACGAGTGAGTACTGGGCTCCCCAGCCCATTACAACTCCCAGCTCCCAGTGATTCCAGGACCCAGAAACTCACACACTCAATGCGGCACGTCCACACTGCACGGCGACGGCCCTCCGAACACCAGTCCCTGCAGGACTCTCTCACCTTCCAGCCCAAGGACAGGACCACCCCCTGCCCCCCCAACCCACTCCCCTCAGCCCTGGAAGGAGTTATTTGGGTTGGGCAGCGAGGAGTCAGGACTGGGTCCGGAGCACGTGCTCCGGAGGGGGCCGATGCGCCGCACGGTCCAGCCGGTCTCTCGCACGCAAGGCCAGCCAAGGGTTCCCTCCACCGCAGCCACCCCAAAGAGAGCAAGACTAAATATAGCCGCGGAGCTCCAGCAGAGTTAACAGGCCTGTGTGCTGCGCTCCGAGCCGCAGAGAGCGGGGCTCCATTACAGTAGCATGAGGAAAGGCACACGCGTACAGACACACAAACTTAGCACACACACTCGGTGCACGTGAACAAGCACACACATTCACAAGTTCAGTTTCAGACAATACATCACTGCTGTCAACTTCACACAGAGCTAAATGAATGTAGTGCATTTAAATTAAACTGAATGAATGCAATGCTTATACGTACTATTATACGTTCTGAAATATTGCAGCATTACATTTCGATATATGAAGTAATTAGCCGGAACGTAAAATGCAAGTCATAACATATTGCCATGATCACACACAATGGGCCCATTGCTGCAAAGCCATTCTTATCAGAGACCTCCAATCCTCCAATCATACAGCATGTTGTTCTGTGATATCACAGGCTACTATTCTTTCCAAATAGACCTCCGGGTTACACACTGAAAATGCGTTATCCTCCTCCACAAATGTACAACACGCGTCTCAATCATAAGAAGCTGAATGATACTTGGTTCCCAAAGTGACATAAGAAAAAAGAACAGCCATTTTCCAACAAAACACAGAGCTGTGCGTACGAATGAGGATTGCCTGCATGGAAATCTGCATTAACAGTGGACACCCACTATCGCTAGCGAAGCAGAAACACTACTTCAGATGATATTTCAGCTTTTTGAGATGGAAAAAAACTTCATTTACAAAATTTTCATTACTCTTCGTCCCACACTAAACAACCAACTAGCTTCTGTGTTTTAATTCGGTTTTCTACCACAGAACAACAATGTAAAGGCAAATACAAAATTCCATTATTAAAAAATGAGTTATTTTTGATCTCATCAGAAGGATTTGCTGCCTTTGAGTGTGACCTTCGTGCAACAAAATGTAGGCATTACTCCGTGCAATGCAGCTAATCCCCAAATATGATGACATTTTACGCCTTAAAATAAATTTATTCCTCCCCCAAAAACTCAGTAGCCCAAAATTTGTTCTGCCAAAGTAAAAACTAAAACTTTAAGATTTGTCAAAAGCCTCGTTTTCATGCAGTTCATGCAATTCGCAACCAAAACAAGAGTGGGGCCTCATCCATTAACAAAATATATAGCAATTTCAGGAGTAATTATGCGATTTTTTTCCCACCCATAACAGCTAGCCTTTGTCCACTCATCATTAAGGTCCACATCAAATTTAAAACGGTTAGAAAAACTGTTGGCCCTAGAGCGATTCTGTGGAAATCTTTATGACAAAGGCGTAACAATCCCTGATCCATAGTATCCCCAATACTTTCATATGGTGAAAACAACAATTCCATCCACTCCTCCATCTGTGGTTCCATAAACTGGTAACACTGCAGGCATGCAAACTCTTCGAACAATTCTAGAAGCAGTACATCCATGAACAGAGGTTCCCCACGGGGACCTGGAACAGAATCAGCTGGATATCCGGGCAATGATGCCAATTTACCCAAGGGAGGAGAAAGACATACCATCAATTACGGAGTGCTTAAGTGACAATCCATAAAAACAATGCCAAAATTAAGTGGAGGACACATTACAGAAACTACCAGGTATTCCCTGCCATGATTCTTCAAGAATAGGCGGGGGGCATCAACCAGACATGTTCTGCCTTATTGCCCAAGAAGTCATCAACATCTCTGATTGGCAGAGATCTTCTCCATTTTCTCAGAGAAGGCTGCCACCGTAACCGTCTCGTGTCTCTGACCTAACCTACCCGATGGACCCCGGGCTGGGGGAGAGGAGGCACTTTACAATAATTGCTTGAACTCCCTCATACTCTCATCCTCTCATTTCCCTGAAGGAAATCGTCTATTACCAAGTCCAAACTTCACTTTTCTCCATCAGCATTTCCCTTTCTCACCTCACCAACGCATCCCATCCACTCAAAAGATCTCCCAGACTCGCTCCGTCTCGCTCTCACACACACCCAGCAAGGCGGAGGCGTCGTAACCGACAGGCTCCCACTCGAGCAGCCTGCGCTTCTGGACCTTGCTGTCTACAAAATGCCGATCCCACAACATCCCAGGTCCCGGGACGGCTGGGACACAGGACCCCTTCAGGGTGATTTATCGGGCCTTTTCAGCACCGGCGGTGACGGGGACACCCGGGTCAGCGCCACGGTTCTGAGTCCCGGATCGGCAGAACAACCACATGAAAGGGCCACGCCAAAGGGGAACGGGCGGGGGGGATGGGGGCACGAAACGACCCACCCCCTCCCTTTTGAAATTAAAATAATAACAAGAACAGGCAGCTTCTTCCAAGCTGCTTCTGATCAGAGCATGAAAAAGAGAAAACTGTTATGGGAACCATTTTTTTGTTATGTGAACCCCTCCGCCCCCTCCTCCTTCTCATCGGTGCCGGAAAAAAAATACAACAAAGCGAAAAAAACAAAAACACAAGCGGCTCAGTGGAGTAAGGAATAAACCGCGGAGGGGAAACAAGCAGCACTGCATCATCATGGCAGGGCGGACAAAACGGGATTGTTTTAGTGGAAGAAAGAGACATCCGTCAACGTCTGTCAGCACATTCATCCTGCCGCTCGGCCCATCCGTCTTGCGCTCAGAGCGCTTGACACCGGCGCAGGTTGGCTGCTCTGCGTTTGGGGGGAGTCAATGCTGCCATCATTCTTTCCCATCCCTTCCCACCACCCCCCACAACCGTACAGACCTCCTCCCCGCCTCCCACCCCCCCCCAGCCAAATCTGCAGTTTGGGAGAGCGAAGGAACGGGTACCTGCTAAGCTGCTCCCCCAGAGGTACACCGAAAGCAGAGGACTGACCCCCATTGTCCCAGTGTAGCTCAACACAGGATCCGAGAGGCAAAGGGCAGGACCTGGGCCAGCTGGGTGGTTGTTGGGCAGATGGGTTTTCGGGGAGAGGATTGGTGTGGGAGCAGTTAAGCTCTTCACATTTCTGTTGTTACAGGAGTGTTTCTCAGGCCAACCCAACACTGAGAGTCAAAGGCACAGGGCTTTAGTTTCCCTGGTCATCGACGGGTGGGGACACCATGACTGAAATATCCAACGGACAGGAACAGTGTTCAGATGGTCCCTAAATCTGAAGGTTAAACCTCAGAACCTGACGCTCAGGCTCCTGACCACTCAAAGTTGTCAAACTACGGCTGCACATATGCAGCGTATACATACCCAGAAATATTACGTGCAGACACACACACACACACACACACACACAGGGAGAGACAAACCACACTTTCGCACTCAGGCAAAGGCGGCATAAAAGTGAGGTAGGGGTAGAAGTTTGAAGGGGGCTGTGGAGCTGGTGTTGGGAGTAAACAGGAGAGAAACTGAGGGAGGGGGGGAAGGAGAGAAGAAAGAAGGGAGGAAAAAGGAAAAAACAAAGACCTACTTGTCTCAAGTCGATGAAGGCCAGCAGCAGAGTGTCTCCCTGGAACCCAGGCACCGGGCCGGCCCTGGCAAACCCTGTGGGAAACAGAGACGGATAAAGAGGGGCCCGAATTCGCCATGGACCCCGAGATTGGCAGACGAATGACAGACGGGACAAGGGGAGTTTGGGGGGGGCCTCCGAGTTGGGAGGGAGGGAGCATATTGGGGGGCATGCGGCCGTCCCCTCTGAAGGAGTCATGTCTCGAGGTCTACCATTGGCTTTTTGTAGCCCGAAGCCCCCCAAAAAAAAAAACCCTGCCGTCATCAAAAGCTCATTAATTCTCAGCAGTCCCCAGTTCTGACAGAGAAGAGGAGGGCTGTATAAGACGGTGGGTGTCTTCACCCCTGCAGCCCTAACCTGAGAACTCATTCCCATGGGCCCTGCTGGACCAGGACAGGGTGCAGGTTTGGGGCGGGGGGGTGGTGGTGGGGGGGTAAGGGGGTGTTTGAGCGTCCCTTGGAAAGAACCGTAAACAAGAAGTTCAGTATTATGAAAAAAGGAACGTTTGACACATGGAGACAAAACAAGCCCGAGCTGTGAAAAATCTCTTTCACCTCGCGACGCTGGCGGCTTTCTGGCCCTCACTGGAATTACACGCTTGCCATCTTTATTTCTGACCCCCGAAAACTCCCCGAAAGAGCCCGTTGTCCCAGCTTTCTCAAGCTTCGTGTTCCGCCTGAACCCTCGGCGTCTCCTCGCCCTCGTGGCCGCGAGCATCGGGGCATGTACCCACCGCACGTGACGCGTGCGCCCAAAAGCGTCTCGTCAAAACTTAAGAAAAAAAAATCCAAAAAAATAACCCCTCCCCGTTTCCTGTCCCGCTTCAGTATCCAACACGCAAACAAACTCGAGTGGCACGACTCGCTGACCCCGAGCGCAGTCTCGATCTCAGGCTGCCTCCGGCTCCGACAGGGGTCCGTCTCCAGCACAGGCTTTCTCCATGTCCCCCGAACCCTGACAGGGGCGGCTGACTCACACAAAAGGGAAACACAAAGAACGGGGGGTTTGGGGCACGGAGGCAGAGCACAGGTCGGCACCCCCTGGAGAGACGCGGTTTTGCGGCGCCCCCACTGGAGCGTGCAGGGGAACTGCAGCTTCTTCAGCAGAGGGCTGCACATTGGTTACAAGCTGCACTCCGCAGCATCCGCTTTCGCCTCCATTATCAGTGCTTAAAAGACCTCCGTACTGGAATACATTTCTAATGACAACACCATTACCCAGACTCTTCTATCAAAGGTGTAAAATGGAAATGTTCAGTTTTTAAATATGATCACCCAGCCATGCCCACTTTTGAAATGCAATCCCAAAGTAGTGTATGCACTAAAGATGTTGCAGACCAAGTTGTGTGACATTTGATCGGTAATTGTGGCCGCTACAGGTTGAATAGTTTACACAAGACAGTTTACACCATTTTCTGACTCAGCTGGTCATTGACCTGTTTAGTTGAAAAGGGTACAGGCGAGGTCTGCATAGACCCGTACGGCGGCTGAGATCAGAGGTGCTCACCAGGTCAGGAGTATGGGAGGGGATTACTGAACAGCTGGGGCGGGAGACGGGAGGGGCGGGGGCGGGGGACTCACGCTCGCACTCCTTGACGTCCACGTTGAACTGATGCAGAGCTCCCATGGACACCTGCCTCACATCGGCCTCCAGCAGCAGCTGCAGCAGGGAGGTGGACAGGTGTTTACACGCCGACATGCAGGCCGTCTGCGCCACCTTACCCTGAGAGACAGACGGGAGACGGGGAGAAAACACGGGATTTAGAGAGATTTAATTCCATCGCTTCAGATACCTGCAGCTTCAGTGGGTTGGTGGGAAGTGACGGTGTAGAAGAGGCTGATTCTTCAGTAAGCATTCAGCCAGCAGGCAGAGGTTCCCAACACGCCCGACCCGATTCACAGCTCAGTGTGCGCGGCACTGACCCGTTAAACCGTCACTTCTGCCGCCCCCTGCTGGGGGAGGACCTCACGAGAGACGTGAGGAGTCAACAATGTATAAAAGCATATGCACACACTAATTCTCACTCTAGCACACATACACACACACACACACACACACACACACACAGACCCACACCACCCTCTAAAGAGCAGAGGGCATACTCCACAGTATATTGCAACTTTAGACTAGTTGTAGTTCAGTCGGAGAACACCGGTCAAATTTCACCAAAACTGGTTGTGAGGATGAAGGCTTCAGTGCTGTGAAAAAGCATTTTCCCTCTTCCTAATTTTTTCCGAGTTCTGCTAATTTGTAACATTTAAAAGTTTCAGATGATCCTACTATTACTAATATAAGACAAAGCCGATGCGTCTCCTGTGCAGGTTAGCTGCTCAGTGTCAGCCAGCTTCATCAAGCACATTAAAGCTCAAAACAGCTCTTACTTCCGAACCCAAAATTTGTTTCTTTTTTGTTAGGCAACAGACAACTGAATTTTTCCACTTACCCAATTTACAGTGATTTAGCCTCAGTTTAACCAGGGAAACTCAAGAGAATATGAATATGACTAGACTAGTCACCCTGATGAAGGCCTGTATGGCCGTAACGCGTAGGTGCGCTTTTTAATCTTGCCGATGCATTAGCCATTTAATAAAGGCTTTTTACTTTTTTCCACTACCAGAGTGCCTTAGACTCTTTTTTTCGGATTTTTGTTACATTCTTTGCCCCATTCCTAAGAGCACCTGGTACAGTGATTTTGATTTTCTACCCAAGACGCGCTCCTTTTCCCGATTCATTCAATGAATATGAATATGTTTATCTTTTTCAAGGATGCCCTGGAGGACTTCAGAAAAAATGGTGGAGTTCTTCCCAACTTCATCTCTGCAGGTGTGAGGCAAAATCCCAAATCCCACTCAGAGCTCGAACCAGCAGATCTATAGTTTGCCAGTCAAGCACCATACCGTGAGATTAACCTGCTGATATACAGATCGGGCCAAAATCGTTTGCCGTTAAATGCGCTAAAATTGTGAAAACTGGATGACAGGTTTCAAAACAATTAGTACTTGAATCAATTTGCCCTTAATGAGGCAAAGCAAGTTATAATATTACCAAATGAGAAACTCCAAGGGATTATAATTAATTTAAAAGTCACTGAGGACATTGATACCAGACCTAGATAAGGACTGTCCAGATATCCCCCGTGCATGAGGAGTATAGGCAATAACCTGCCAAATAGATTCAACAAATAATATAAAAGATAAGCTTTATGATTTATGAAACCCCTTACAGTCATTAAAAATTTACACTCACTGACATACACATATGCAAAAACACACACACACACACACGTATACACACACCTGCATACACAACCGCGTATACACACACACGCATACACACACACACGTGCATACACACGAGCGCACGCACGCACACACACACACACACACACACACACACACACACAAACACAAACGTGACACTCTCTCATGCACACACACACACAAACACAAACGTGAAACACACACACAAACACAGGCACATCTTTCCACTTCCATAGGGCAATCAATAGGAGAGTAATCAGCTGATGGAAGTGATTAACCAGACCACTGTGGTGATTACCGCACATGCTCAGTGCCCCTGATTCAATAATAAACAAGTTTTCCTTCTTTGTTTTATACATTTAATGAAAGTAATTAATCACCGACGCCCTGTCTTAAAGATAATTCACCGTTGAAATGAGAAAATAAAGATACCGTTCAACCAAAGTCATTACCATCACGCGTTTCTTGATTGGATTTCTTGGCACCACACAGAACATTAGGTCAGAAGTTGAATCACTGAAAAAATTCATTTCTCCTGTCAATTTGCGCACAATGACACCAATAAATCAACTTCAAATGATTTCAGACATGGAAAAAAAAGAAAAACTCAAAATCTGCAAAGCTGTTGCTGCACCCTAAAGGTGTAGCTACTCAAAACTTCAACACAAGGATCAGAACATGAATACATTAACATGTTAAACATGGAAACATGAGGTAATCAATCACATATCAGGGCAAATCATCATGGGAGGAAACCAGCTGCTCACACCTGAAAGCTGCAGTCGGGTCCTCTTGCGTTTCCAGAACAGACTTCTTCAGGAAAAGCAGAATGATCGTTACAGGCCAGCTTGGCTTCTCAATAATAGTGTTAAGTACAATATTAACAAACTAACAGCAGATGTGGAAACAATGTCCTGGAATGAACTGAATTTAACCCATTTAAATTGAAACTAATGAAAACTGATATTAAAAACAAATGCACTACCTACATGGACAGCCAGATGTCTACATTTGCCATCTTAGCCTAGGTTTAAGAGCCCCAAGTTCTCCCGGCAAAATCAAAGCAAAATACTACATCATATTATTTGACACTTTAAATTGTGAATTGAATTGTTTATTGAAACTATACAAATAGTTCAAATGCGGTGACTGCTACAGCGATACCTCCTCACTGCCCCCTACCTGTAAATGCCCATTACTGCACCCTTTTCCATTCTACAGCCACCAATCAATGTGGCTCAGGTTTCTCGTTCTTCCTCTTTGGCAGCATGTACAGATACATACTGCACATCGCAATCCAGCTCACATCTGCCCATTTAAACAGGGTCTGTCTGTCTGTCAGTCAGTCACTCAGTAAGGGACAAAGCCTCATACCAGCCAGCCCAGGTCTGGGTATTCAATAAGGTGGTGGCAAAAAAACCAAAGCATACCAACTTCAATAAAAAAAAAATAAATAAAACTGGATCACAGTCTAGCTGCAGCTCTATGGGTATGTTGCACTAAATTACAACACAGCAAAAGTCAACTCAATGTTATTCAACTCCCTTTTGTCAATAGAGGACTATAAACCCGAGGCAGAGCAGCTATTTCTACTGGCAACCGAATGTTGGAGAATGAATTACACTCGAGGTTTCCTGGAGCGCCGTTTGAACAAACACACGTACTCTGCCACTCCCCTCCATATCAGTGTGGCGGGGAGCCTTCACAGCAGACCATATCTTTGACTACACACACCCATCCTCATACAGCAGCACTCACCCAAGCATCAATCATGATCGACTCGCAGAAATCCCCCCAGAGGTCTTCCTCCATCCTAGTTTTACCCTCAAGGCCATTTTTCACTTGTAAGACATGTCTGTTGACGGTACCTGATGACAAAAATTACATCAGAGACGGGGGAAGTGTCGTCCGACAGTATCTTGGCATATCAGTAATGTTGGAGACACCGTCTTTGGTTAGCCTATAATTTCATCGGCTGGATGGACCAAGAGTTTGGTGGTTGTCACAGATATAGAAAGTTGACACAGTAGCATTCAGTTGTTATGGTTACAAAGAAATAGCCATAATTACCCTGGAGATGATTGTCTGACCCAAATTTTTGTTTAAGTAAAATAATCTGTAAAGTCCGACACTTTTCTAAAAATGTCCGTCAACATATGTTTTACAGGTTCAAAAAAAAAAAAAAAAAAAAAAAGCCTTAAATCTCACTCAGTTTGCACTCCAAACTGCCCAGGGTCAATCAGGACAGAGGCCAATTGAACGTAAAATGACCTAATTGTGCACACAGCTCCAGGACCCGACACACACATGTGGAACTGCCAGCATTTATGTTTAAACTGGAACAAGCAGGACGAAGACGTGGTTGAGCTTTACAAACTGGGAGTTAATCGGGAATTGTGGACACCGACTTACTCAAGAGATTGATTCATGGTTACAAAGGACGAAAGTACGAATGCAGTCGCGACAGAACAGAGTCAGTTTGGGGACGGGGGGTTAGGTGGTGTCTTTTGAGAGTTGAGAACTGCATCATAAGTAAGGACCAACGAGCCATTTGTCAATATTACAAAAAGTGTTCTGTATTAGTGGATGGGGCTACGAGTTTTTCCCCACCACACATCTGTCCATCAAAATTCTTTTCAGGGCCAGAACTCCTATACCATTCAATATTACTCAATGAAATTTCAAATATGGAAAAGAGTTATTGCGTAGATTTTGCCTTTTAACCCTTAAAGCGCTTAATGCGGCTATTGTTGCTCAATGATGTAACAGATATCAAAACCATAGCTGTTGAACAGCACAAGATAATTAAAGTTATATTCTTTAAGAACTTATTTCAGCACTCGAAGAGTTAATACTTCCGTCTGTCCTCCTGTCCGTACCTCCACCGTGTTTAGTGTCCAGGCCAGATATATTAGCCATCTCGTGGCAGAGGATCTGAGCATTTCATGCTTGTTGAGAACTGGCTCACATTGAGAGAAAGTTTCACTGAGGAATTTACATTAACCAGGCAGGAGAACGTAGTGAGGAAGATGAGAGAAACAGGTGACCAAGAGCGAGGGGCGGGGGAACAGGTTGTAGGCGACGGACGGCAGGGGGATTGTGGGTTTAAATGAAGACTGGGCACGGCTCTGGCCTCACAGTAGCGCATTTGTTTTACAGTTCAGGGAACGAGCCTGTTAACAATTAGCTCCAGGGCAGCGAAGGGCTCTGGTGCACACAGCCTCCGGACCCCTTCATTAAGGAGACTCATCAAAGTGCTCGTTAAAAAGCACTCAGCTCCTAACGGCTATGAAAATAAACAGCCGCTACTCCAGGGAGCGGCCAAGACGCAGCACAGCACAAGCTCCACAGCACTGAGGAGAAAGAGTGTGTGTGTGTGTGTATCCACGTGGCTGTATGGGTCAGGAGGAGTGGCTTTAGAGTAATTTACAGGAATACACTTTCTTGAGTATCCGATTTCAGTTTTAGTGTTCAGTTTCAGTTTAGTCACATGGTTTAGCCTTGCCAAGAGAATTTTTTGTCCAGGGATGGAAATTTGAGATATTTCACATACTTACAGACAGATTTGCAGTGACAGATAGAGGACATGTGGGGGTCAATGGGACAAAGCAAAAAAAACACACTTGGTAGATGAAACACAGCATACAGATCACTAAGGAATAGTTCCAAATGAAAATATTATTATTAATAGTAATTTTGAAAAGTAATTTGATTACCAGTACACATAGAAAATCTGTACGCCTAATGTGGAACAGAAATTACTAGAAGCGCACGGCCTAAACACCTGCCCGGCTCATACCCCGACCACAGACGCTGTGAAAGCTCAAGAAATCCCGCACTGCATGTAATAAACCGCCAGGGCACATGAAATCACACACTAAAGTGAAATAATATTCTCAGAAAGATGAAGCGCCCGTTTGAAGGCATGGCTGACACGCACGACTCCTCTGGGACCTGGAGAGGAGGGGACGCCATCGTAAGGCGCTTCCATGGTAACACACCACCTGCTGTCCATAGGCGGGGTGGCCAAGCTCCATCCCCAAAACCTGGAGGACCCACTGGCTCACCAAAATAAGCCAAACAATGTCCCTCAAGACCCAAAGGGTCCACTGGCTCAGTAGAGCTAATCAGGCGTTACACACAGAGGCAGCTGAAGAGAAATTCTGAACAGTCTGATGCCCAGCTGGTGCCGATCAGTTCCGTCCAACTGAAGAGCCCAGAGCGAAAAGTACTCAAGTATAAAATGTCCATTTTAAGAAATCGAGGTTGTGGATTTTGGTGAGTATGAATGGCATGTTCCCCATCTTTACCTCACAGTGTGTGAAAATGCAACTTGCGTGCTTTTAGCAGTACGCTCTTCATGTAACACTCCTGACATGAAAAAACAGTGACTAACACTGGACCAGTGTTAAGAAGAAACAATACTGGTCCTCTGGACAAGTGACGTCACAGTGGTGTCGATTAGACATGTCACACCAGAATGCGGCGAGCAAAGCCCGAAGGGTCTCCCAGCGAACTCTCAAACTCCCGACATCCTGTTTTCAGAGATGGCATCTCTTACCTTCCGCCCATTACCGTGGGGATATGAAAGTTTACCATGACCAAACAGTTCCTGTTTTTCAGCTGCTCTCCAATCAGGGGCTCCTGTAAACACAGCTAATGCGGTGAGACTCCCACGGCTATACCCCGAGCGCCGAACTCATGTGGAGTTTCCCAGCATTCTCATCTTTCACTGCACCCATCTTCTGCTTTCCTTCTCTCCTCCAACCTCTCTTCAATCTGCTTACAGTTTTCTAGTCCAAAATCTCACTTCAGTCGCCCTTCGAGCCATGCTCCCTCCTGGGACTGGCGTGCGATTGACAGATAACAGAGCAAAGTGCTTAGACCCTCCAAGACAACTCCATCAGAACTAAAATATGCCACAAGAGGCAGGCTGTGATGTAATCCATATGACAGAGAGCCAATCAGCTTAATGCATGTCCTCCAGCAGGCGCCACTGCCATCCTGTACCACCGAATAAACAGAGGAAAACTCGCCCAGACCCGCCCTTACAGTAACCATGGGTACATGAGCTCAGCAATCACATTTTTATCCTGGGATTGATTAATAAAAGGACCAGATGAATTAAACAGACAGCTATGCAAATGTGATTGAGCGCAAACAGACCAGGATACACACTGCTGTGATGAACGTGTTGGAGCACATTTGACCCACCTGCAACCAGAGAAATATGCAGTGTTTGTGCAGTTACCTATATCCTTATTAGGACATTGCATTCATTAAGTCCAGCCTAAACCTAACCCGAACCAAATCATGCCTAACCCTTACCAATCCTCCATTCACTCCTGACCCCTGACCTTCACCATGACCTCAGAAATGATGCTTTGCCATATTAGGACCAGGCTTTGGCCCCCATATGGACTACAGGTCCCAACAAGGTCAGTGTTTATACTGAAGAAGGTGTCTAATTGGAAACAAAAATGTACCCATGCACACACACACACACACACACACACACACACACACGCATGCAAATCTACCACACACGCACAGGTATACGTGCGCGCGCACACACACTACACACACACACTACACATACACACCACACACACACACACACACACACACACACACACACACACACACACACACACACTACACACACACACACACACACACACACCTGGCCCAGGCTCTGGTTTCCTGCACAGGCAGGTTGATCAGTTACATGCCAGACGCGAGTGACTGCAAACAGGCCAAAAACAAACCGCTCCTCTGCCTCGCCGGTGGTCTCCTCGTTACCCCGGCACTTGGCTGTGTTACTATAGTAACCCAAAGCAACCGCTAAGCTCTGCCGTTCGGCTGACGACACCGTGCGGAGAGGTTTGCAGTCAGGTCTGACCCGGGGACTCATTACAATGCAAACCGTGCCAGTGTCCATCATGCAAACGTATGCAACACACCCCACTGCTCCAACGCACAAGAGCTAAAACACAGTAATGACCCCGAGAATGATGGGTATTAAAGTAATCACCATCATCACCGCCACATACGCAAAAGCCACACCACCAATACACATGCGAGCTAAAGATCAAGCGTAATGGCACACAATGGTTGCCAGGCTACCATTACTGCTTCTGTTCTGTAAGCATGATGGGTAGCAGTGCTGTGATTTACACACATACTTAGAGAACTTCATGAGCGTACATGAGAAAAAATGAGACTTAATGAGAGGAATGGCGTCCCTGTGCCATATGGCCAAAAACCACAAGATGCAGCATGACTGCACATGACTGCACATGACTGCACACATGCTACAAGCCTTTCATTCAATTACAAAACTTTTCTGTGGTAACTCTTCAAGAACCTACATGTTTTATATCGGCGGTTTACATGTAGCATTATGCTTTTACAGTTTTATCTAAGTATTTCTTTAATCTGAAGATTGCTTCTCTGCACAGCTGACAGTGGTAGGCTTAGTTTCATCAAATTTTGTTTAGACTTGAAGCATTCTACCTGCATGACCCGAGAATCTTTTGTTTCAATAAATGTTTTGCGTTTTTATTCACTTTGACAGTGGCGCTCTCTCAGTGCAGAGCAGCAGTAGGTGTATAAATGCTGTCCGTATCACGAGCGCTCTCCTGCAGCATTTACGCCAAAACACAGGGCACTGCATCATCTCAGCACCTGCACCGCTTAAAACCGCAAAACACCTCCAAAAAAATCGCCACGTAAGCACGACATCCTATCCCCCCTCACACCTCCAATTAGCCACACAAAAAGGTGCAACAAATGCCACCTGTCACAAACGCATCTAAAGTGAGAGGTCACAGCCAATCTGCGATACTAAAGCACTTGTTTCTTCAGCAGAACATGCAAATTATAAGTTCCCATTAGGGTCAGGAAGCTCACTTCAAACTTATTTTAATCCAGCACTCAGACAAATCTGGGGAATTATGGGTTTTGAAATGATGAGATCTCCTGTGCTGACGGCACACCCGCATGCTGAGGTATAGAGAGTCACAGCTCTGTCTTGTATGCGGCTGTGTTAGCATTTTTCCTCCGCTGGTTCGAACACTCAAATGTCTTTGTGAAACATGAATAAGGTTTTTGAAAATTTAAGAAAGTTGGGTCTATGATTAAAATGGTCACCCGGGATCCTGTACACTTTGTTTCGTGAAATAATTTACGCACTTCCTTACAAACAAGTGAAAATTAAACACCCCGCGTCCATATAATGCGAATGTTGGCAACGAAATGCTAACAGGACCAATAATTGAACTACAAGCATGAACGATGTTTGAATGAGCTGATGTTCTGAGATCAGTGGGTGATGTAGTTCATATTACTTCAACCTTGGCATGTCGATAGCAACATTCACCTTTTAGGGTCTCGAAGTCTTTCATTTTAGAAAAGATTAGGAGTATTCAATCACATTATCACGAACAAAACTGTAACGTTTCTGGCACATTCATTTAATCATAGAGTTTATTCTTTTGGATTTTCGCAAACCCCATTCGCTTTTCGCAAAGACACTGGACTTCTGGAACCAGAACTATAATAATGTTAAGGAAGCCGCGTACCGATTTCCGTGACGCTGTGACTCTGTATAATGAGTGAGTGATCACAGCACACCGAGCAGCCTGTACTCACCGGCATGGCGGCGTGCTCTATCGCCTCCCCCTACAGGAGAGACCGCAGTTCAGAGTACAGCTCTCACGAGATCACCGAGGAGCTCACACAGCGCTGGGACAAACCTCCGTCTTCAACACCACCTTTATTCCTCTCCATTTATGAACTAAAGAGCCTCAGTGACATCATATAACAGGGGAAATATCGCAGCCTCCCTCCAAACACACCTCTTCCTCCACTGCATTTCTCTCCATCGTTCAGCCTCGTGTTCTCCGACAGCAGTGTGATACAGAGATAGCAGTATCACAGGTCTCCATCGCACCTACCCCTCTAGTTCTCCCCTGATCGTTCTCTCACTTGCAGTATAGCAGAGTATAGTTTAGTGTGGTGTAGTACAGTATAGCAAAGAGTAATATAGTATTAAACAGTACAGCACAGTACAGTATAGTACAGTAAAGTACAGTTTGACAGTGCAGAAGTCACATATGGGCAGAGGGTTTGTCACGTTCTGCAGAAACTCACATGAGGAGGAGTTCAGGGGAATTTCTACAGTATGCAGCGCTCTGGTTTGGACGGAGCCATGACCTGCTGCATGAAGCAAACCAAACCAGAGGCTGGGAGCCCCTCCCACACCCTCCTAAGGGCATTCGCTTCGAACGGGACACGAGTCTCCCCATCTCAGCCGCTGGGAGCCTGTGCCACGCACTCAGGGGCCCCTGGGGGCCCACGGACATGTGGAATCCCACACAAGTAACTGAAGACACTGAACACCGTTTGGGACAGGGGCGCCCGGTGCAGACCAGAGCAGGGGGAGGCCCTGTGCTGCCAGGTTCCCCGGCCCGCTCGCGCCCCAGATCAGCAGTGCACATTCCCAGCTATCAAAGCGAGTTTTCCTTTCCTGCAGGAGGGTCACACTCTACACCCTCTTCCTGTGAGAGTCCGAGCCCTTTCTCCAGCGACTCCAGGGTCACACAGATCTGTGAGATTAGGCAAGACGCCGGGACCCAGAAACAACTTTCAGCACCTCCGATGGGGACCGGGAGTCTCGCTCCGGCCTCAGGAGCGCGGCGGGATGAAATAACGGCCCGGCTCTCGGGGGGAGGGGGGGTGCTGTTTTAGGAGAAACGCCTCAGGAGCAGGTCAGGGTCCGGGCACATCCGGCTCAGTCAGCAGGACTTTTATGACCCGCAATTCACCCCTGTTCATGACCCCCTGATCTTCCTCTCCCTCCCTCCCTCCCTGTCCCACAGAGCACCACAGCTCTGCTTTCCCAACTTCTACACCCATCCTCCCTCCCCCCCCAAACAGGCTCCAGTAATGAGGCCCACAGGCAGGTTCTGGCATCTGCACATCACCAATTTGGCGATGTAAGGAACCTCCCGTTATATAGAGGTAAGCCTGTGTATGCCTCTGAATGTGTGTGTGTGTATGTGTGTGTGTGTGTGTGTGTGTGTGTGTGTGTGTAAAGGGTAACACGCTTCACTCACGGGTAAGTGTGTAAAGACGGCGAAGGTGCTGCAGAGGAAAGCGATGAGGTCACTCAGATAGTCGCTGGCCTGCCCGCCGCCCTGCGCTGCCATCCAATCATAATCCGCCAGCTGCAGGAACTGATCGATCTTCTGGTTCAGGTTCATGTAGATCTCCTCCTCGGCGGCGTGACGGGCATCCTGTGGGTGAAAGAGGAACGCAGAGAGAGAGAGCGAGAGAGGGGAACTTAACGTGAACACCGAGAGGACGACAGTGATGGAGTGAATGAGCCGTAGCAGAAAGTGGAGAGAGGAGCAGTGATGGAGTGAATGAGAAGAGGTGAAGTTTACAGCAGTAAGCGCAGCAGAGATGGTGGAGAGGAGAACGCTGGCCCCACCTTGAAGGTGGAGGTGCCATAGAGCTTGGTGGCGTTGATGGTGTCCGGTGGCACGTTGGTGATGTTGGAGATGAAGCCCTCGAGGAACTCGCAGGACTGCTCCAGATGAGTGGTGTTAATGATGATCTGCACCAGCTGCGCACACACACACACACACACACACACACACCAAAACATTAGTGTGGACATAGCCTTAGAGATGCACATGATTAAATTAATAGCCACCTGAACATCACTACCAATGAATGGGATATCTGCAGGTACCAGCAAATTCCATTTAGTGACTTAGAACTTTTAAGAACTTTTCAATGTCTCCAAGACCTCGATGCCACTTTGAGTTGGAACAGATTACATTAGCTGCACACCTTTCAGTTAAATTTGAACTCATTCACATGAAAAAGCAGAGTCTCATTCTGCAACAACTCCATGCAGAATCACCACAGAAACACTGGAATAACACAGGTTGGGTGGGAGCAAAGCAAAAGAGAATAATTACAGTAACCGGCCCAAAAACAAGTGTTATTTGGATTTTCCGGGAACTCGAGATTAAACTTCTGGAACATACCGAAGCAGAACTCCAATGCAGACGTGAAAAGACATCAACACGGTGTTTACACGACCAGATTGTATTCAATTAAACAACATTTGTAATTCTGTGACAGTAATTTTAGTGTAATATGCTTTAGTCTCAAACATGTAGAAATTGATCATTTTGATGCAAAATTATTTCACTTTGCCAGTATGGTGTAACTGAACAACTATTTCATGAAATAATAGGTCACGACTCAAGTCATAAAAATGCAGTTATTAATTCTACGCTATTGCAGCATTCCAATGCAGAAATGAGTTGGCCACTTTCCCTTTTAAATTAATCTACAGGTCGTATAACCCAGTAAGGGAGGTTATTTGGAAATTCATTCATTCAGTCATTCATCAACCCAGGCCACCTCTTTTGACGGTAAATCAAATTGAGCAAATGCAATATTTCGTTCAACCAGATTTTAGGTTTTCAACCATCATTACCGAAACATTCTAAAAAGATACTCATGTCTGTCGCACATATTGATCACAGGAGGATCTCAGGCATTGGGCTGATATATTTATGAACATCAAAATTTATCTGACTTGAAAGAAAGCAGGGTTATGCACTGTAAGGAGTGAAGCAGTGTTATGCACTGCACGGAGTGAAGCAGTGTTATGCACTGAAAAGAGTGAAGCAGTGTTATGCACTGTACTGAGTGAAGCAGCGTTGTGCACTGTACAGAGTGAAGCAGTGTTATGCACTGTACTGAGTGAAGCAGGGTTATGCACTGTATGGAGTGAAGCAGGGTTATGCACTGCATGGAGTGAAGCAGGGTTATGCACTGTACGGAATGAAGCAGGGTTATGCACTGTACTGAGTGAAGCAGCGTTATGCACTGTACTGAGTGAATCAGGGTTATGCACTGTACGGAGTGAAGCAGGGTTATGCACTGTACGGAGTGAAGCAGGGTTATGCACTGTACGGAGTGAAGCAGGGTTATGCACTGCACGGAGTGAAGCAGGGTTATGCACTGTACAGAGTGAAGCAGGGTTATGCACTGTACGGAGTGAAGCAGGGTTATGCACTGTACGGAGTGAAGCAGGGTTATGCACTGCACGGAGTGAAGCAGGGTTATGCACTGTACGGAGTGAAGCAGGGTTATGCACTGTACAGAGTGAAGCAGGGTTATGCACTGCATGGAGTGAAGCAGGGTTATGCATTGTACAGAGTGAAGCAGGGTTATGCACTGTACGGAATGAAGCAGGGTTATGCACTGTACTGAGTGAAGCAGGGTTATGCACTGTACACAGTGAAGCAGTGTTATGCACTGTACTGAGTGAAGCAGGGTTATGCACTGTACAGAGTGAAGCACTGTTATGCACTGTACAGAGTGAAGCAGGGTTATGCACTGTACGGAGTGAAGCAGGGTTATGCACTGCACAGAGTGAAGCAGGGTTATGCACTGTACGGAGTGAAGCAGTGTTATGCACTGTACAGAGTGAAGCAGGGTTATGCATTGTACAGAGTGAAGCAGTGTTATGCACTGTACAGAGTGAAGCAGGGTTATGCACTGTACAGAGTAAAGCAGGGTTATGCACTGCACAGAGTGAAGCAGGGTTATGCACTGTACGGAGTGAAGCAGGGTTATGCACTGTACGGAGTGAAGCAGGGTTATGCACTGTACTGAGTGAAGCAGGGTTATGCACTGTACGGAGTGAAGCAGGGTTATGCACTGTACGGAGTGAAGCAGGGTTATGCACTGTACGGAGTGAAGCAGCGTTATGCACTGCACGGAGTGAAGCAGGGTTATGCACTGTACTGAGTGAAGCAGGGTTATGCACTGTATGGAGTGAAGCAGGGTTATGCACTGTACGGAGTGAAGCAGGGTTATGCACTGTACGGAGTGAAGCAGGGTTATGCACTGTACGGAGTGAAGCAGGGTTATGCACTGTACGGAGTGAAGCAGGGTTATGCACTGTACGGAGTAAAGCAGGGTTATGCACTGTACGGAGTAAAGCAGGGTTATGCACTGTACGGAGTGAAGCAGTGTTATGCACTGTACGGAGTGAAGCAGTGTTATGCACTGTACAGAGTGAAGCAGGGTTATGCACTGTACAGAGTGAAGCAGGGTTATGCACTGTACAGAGTGAAGCAGGGTTATGCACTGTACGGAGTAAAGCAGGGTTTTGCACTGTACGGAGTGAAGCAGGGTTATGCACTGTACGGAGTGAAGCAGGGTTATGCACTGTACGGAGTGAAGCACTGTTATGCACTGTACAGAGTGAAGCAGGGTTATGCACTGTACGGAGTGAAGCAGGGTTTTGCACTGTACGGAGTGAAGCAGGGTTATGCACTGTACGGAGTGAAGCAGGGTTATGCACTGTACAGAGTGAAGCAGGGTTATGCACTGTACGGAGTGAAGCAGGGTTTTACACTGTACGGAGTGAAGCAGGGTTATGCACTGTACGGAGTGAAGCAGGGTTATGCACTGTACAGAGTGAAGCAGGGTTATGCACTGTACGGAGTGAAGCAGGGTTTTGCACTGTACGGAGTGAAGCAGGGTTATGCACTGTACGGAGTGAAGCAGGGTTTTGCACTGTACGGAGTGAAGCAGGGTTATGCACTGTACGGAGTGAAGCAGGGTTTTGCACTGTACGGAGTGAAGCAGGGTTATGCACTGTACGGAGTGAAGCAGGGTTATGCACTGTACGGAGTGAAGCAGGGTTATGCACTGCACGGAGTGAAGCAGGGTTATGCACTGCACGGAGTGAAGCAGGGTTATGCACTGTACGGAGTGAAGCAGGGTTATGCACTGTACGGAGTGAAGTAGAGTTATGCCCTGTACGGAGTTTTTAGATTGAGCTATGCACAGTAAGGCACTGGGTTGGGTTCTGCATGGTAAGGGCTCGGGTTCGAACAGAGGAAAGTGAAGGGCCCCAGCAGGCGGGATAATTCATAACAGGCCCGCTTTTGGGTCAGCTCTCCACAGGGGGGCGGTGTGAGTGGATTCAGGGTACTGCAAAGCCCAAACTGCCACCTCCACCGCTGTCTCTACAGGAACCAGAATCCTCTGATATCTGATCCAAAGGCTTCACCGTCTCTCAACCTCTGAGCCTGTGCATGAACTGAACCATCTGCCCCCTTCCTGCTCATACGGTCCACCCCCTCTCCCAGTGAAACGCCCTATCCCGGCAGTACCAATATAAACACAACTAAAGATAACTGAGGAGCACACACCTCCAGCGCCTGAAGACAAGACTAAACACTCTTCAAAAGACACACGCAGGCTCGTGTTGGACCGAGGATTACTTGACCACATCCTAGCAGAACCCAAGGAGCGTGAACATGTCATGACGAGAGGAAGGCGCACACAAGCGTTTGCGTACATGGACATACCTAACGAAATCGCAGAAATAACACACACGTCCTAGCGAGGGACAGTCGGCCAGCTTCAGAATTAGAGGGCCAAAGATCCAATACATGGAGCAGTCAAGAGTAACTGGTCATGGTGCTTTAAACACCTTTTAAAAAGCTTTAAAGCTTTACTGCAAACCGTCACCTTTACGTCCTGACGTAATCGCCTCATTTCCTCACCTCTGCCAGTCCCACATTCTTTTTCTTTATGGCGTACTGCAGACAGTGGCTCAGGGTTCGAGTCAACAGCAGGTTGGTTGACTTGCGGATCATGTCATCGATCTCAGTGGAGCTGGGAAAGAAATGGAACACATTCTTCAATAAATCATCTTCACATCTTTCACATGGAAAAGTTATCTGTTCAAAAATATTAATCAGTCAGAAGCAACAAAGTTGATCATACAAAACACGTCTATATTATCAGTCACCTCCCCAGGTCCTATTCTCCGCAACGATTTCAAAGTCTTGGGAGGGAAGAAATGCCAGAGACCACCCAAATGCAATAGAATCCCTTTGGTACAGTTCTATGCGGCCATGACCAAACAATTTCCCCATGCTGCAGAAACGTATTAGTAATGCAAGAACACAGACAAAACATTACAGGCATGTTTCTAAACCACACTCCGATAACTGGGTATCACTGAGAGGTTTAAGGGTTGTATCGCGGCCAGACCAGGTCACTGCGATAGCACTTCCTGTTCTGGAGTATGTGTGCACACACAGGGCCTTAAGTCTTGTCTTACACAGGAAAAAAGACGATTGCTGTCGCGTTCGCTGAGGAATGCGAGTGGACAGGAAGAGTGAAAAAGAGGCCGATTTGGTTTTTGCGCCCAATTGTTCAGATGAGTCTCAGGGTATTTCAGCTTTGTTTTTCTTTAGTTTTTTTTGGTCTGCGTCGAGGTAAACGAGAGGGACGCAAAGGTCAAGGTCTGCCTGACTGTTCTTAGGGTAACAAATACATTCCTCCAAGATTGTGAAATTGAGTTCACTGGTTTCAGGAGGCCATGGAGGAATTTTAGGAATCTGCTCTTAGGGGGGGAAAGAGATATTCGAGCACAGTCCGGTGACCTGGCATTGGCTTTGGGATGGGGGAGGTGATGACGGGGGATTTTGGACAGCGCTGGGAGTCGATGCACTGCAGCAGTCTACACATCTGATTGGCCGGTGAAGCAGTGGGGTAAGAGCTGAGCTGCGCCGGGACCAGCTGTGGTCAGGACTGACCGCAGAACGAGCGAGAGGTGCTGTATTTAGGCAGGCGCACAAAGGCACGCTGGAGCTCGAGTGGGAAGACTTGCTTCCTCTCTGGCAGAAGCCCTGTCATCTCCCCTGTGCTTTTCCCATAATGCCCCGGGAGTTCCTGAGGAGGTCACATGCACATGTGTACACGTGCGCACGAACAATAACGTGCACGCATTCTCATTTGTTCATATTCGGGTCTGCGCATGCAAGTATGTGTCAGTTTATGCTCGTGTCACCGTTACAGTGCGTTTGTGTGCGCGTACATGTGCATTCATTTTTACCCTCAACCGTGTACATGAGCCAATCATCATCCGATCTCTAGAGCCGTTATGGATTTGTGTGAGTCGCATGATGGCAGGACCTGAACTCAGGCCCGGTGTAATGTCTAAACAGAGCAGGAACTGTGTTCCTCTGGACCCGTACAGGCCATGAGAGACCCCAGTTGCGCAGATACACCAGACCAGCATGTTCCTCGGTCTCCCATTCTGTAACCCAGAGCAGCGGCGCTTTGGGCTGGGTCTCAGTGCGCTAACGAAGAGCCGGCCCAAGAGGCAGCCAAAGCCGCGCTCCGACCGCCAGCCCCGGAGCGAGGCCACATACGGAGCTCGTTTGTACCGTGTGAGTAATAACTGCTCCAGACACTTGTATGCGCGCCTAGAAAGTAAACAAAGACGCTTTTATGAAGAACACCGGCGGAGACCGACGCACACACAGGCCGGACCTCATTGTTCGTCCTCCTCGATGTTGGCGCGCAAGTGAGCACTTCTGGAGTCAGGCCGTCGAAAAGCCTGGAGGGGGTGGATTTCACATGAGCTGGGATCAGAGCAGCATGGAGATAAGAGGCTCTAGATCCTACAACGTTCTCACAAAGGGGACTCGTGAGATGGAGACGGGCGACGGACCACAGCTGCTACAAAAGCGTGACTGACCAATGAAACGGCGAGAGAGACGAGGCAGGAGTAGTTTCCTAGAGAGACGGGATTGTGTATGAAGTCCACGTGCCATCCTGAAGCGCACTCCAGCCTCTGGCTGCGAGCACTTCCTCTCCTCCGGCCTTAATGACAGGAAACATGAAGGAGGTAAAGATGAAAGAATAGAACCCCATCGGGTGGTGTTTATTAGCAGTGTCAATCCCCAATTCAGGCAGCGGTTTTAAATGCAGCACTCCGTCATGTTAATCACCCGATTCATTTATTTGTTCACCTCCTTTCCTGGTTCCCATCAGAAGACAGGAATTCGGATTCTAACGCAGGGAAAAATGCACGGTGAAGGGGAGCCGATACGAGGAAGAGCTTGTAATCCCAAGAGTAATCGAGTCTCTCAAAGCAGAGGAGGGGAATGCAGACCATCCTGTGCATCTTTATTCATTTACACAGTGCCTGATTAGCCCCTGCACCGCACAGCCAACGGCTAATTATTCACAGATCAATCTGTGCACTGACTGCATGGAGCCACATTCATTCACCACAGAGCAGCACCGACGGCACAGTTTACAGCGTTTTCTCACTTTTCCGGCCACATGAAATGTGTTGCAGTCAAAGTAACGGAAGATTTAGATGAGGCCACGCATTCTCGTTCTGGTCATAGTTTGTTTTTTAAAAGCCATGCTGGTGCTCAATTGCTCTTCTTGGCGTGTTAGCGGACAGAGCAGAGAAAGCCTAGAATCCAGGCCATCACAGCGAAAGATACCAAATGTACAGGACGCAGATGACCACATTCAACAAGAACTGTACTTCACAAGCGCAAACACTTGGATGTTGGAACGATGTTGGAACGCAGCCAATGATTTGGCCACAATGACTGTGGGCCGTAGTACTGGTCTTGAATGTGCTGAAGGGTTCACACATGATAAAGGCCTGAGTCAGACAGGCTGAGAGAGCTCGGACACAGACTGTAAGAGAGTGCAGAGGTGAGGCTGGGGACCTGCTAACCTGAGAGTCACAGAGGAATATCGAGGACCAACAGAAAAATGGTTAAAGGATCCGCAACACTTTGTAAAATGTGGAAAATGACATGGCGAGTGTGAAGACAGGTTCTGAGACATTTCCCAGGAATTCCAATCATTTCTAGGGTTATTTTGACAGAGTGAAAAGTTCCAATTCTTCCTTTTTTTCTTTATTGTACAGCCGTTCTCAGCATCTGTGGACCGTCAAAGCCGATGAAAAGGTCTGTGTCAGTGTCTCCCGTCAAAAAAAATCTTGACTCAAAGACCTCAGTTGATATCAATCAATGACGCGTTCGACTTCCTGTCCACCTAAGAGTGAGGGGCATAGGGGCACAAAGCAATGATGCGCACAGTTTAAACATAAACGAGATGATATTTCAGCCGTGAATCTGGAAAAAAAAAAAAAAGAGACGAGCAGAACTTTTGGAAGACCGTGCTGGCGGAGTCTGCAGCTCTTCAGGGTTACTCAGTCAGACATGAGACGCTGAGGCATTCTTACTGGCTTATTCACTGTTTCGAAAAGCTCCACAGTGATGGGTTACAGTTAGCACATTTTGAAAACTGGGAATTCAACAGAAGCCCCGTTCACTGTTTTCATTAAAAAAAGGAAATTCCACTATAATGATCTGTCATTAAAAGACTGGATTCAGCAGCTGTGATTCTATGCTCGGCCAAGACCGCATATCCAATGATGTCCATTAATATCGTATGGACAGTAACGTGCATAAAAATGATTGCAATTTTTTAAATCACAACCTAATACACATGCAAATACACTGTAATTCAAGCACAGGGGCTGCACATCAATTCCTTTGCTCCTATTGGGGGGAACACAGGGTTAAAATGATGGGCGATTACTTTGAGGTAATAGATCTCGATGTCAAACCATTGTCAATTTTAGATGGTGTCAAAATGAGAGAACAGAAAATGGAGCCATTCTGATGTTGAGCACATTACGACAACCATCATTGTTGCAGCACCTGTAAGGTCCACTGGGTACGATGATATCACTTTATTATGTGATAAATTCAGAGATTTAATTCTCCTGATAGAAAACAAGAAAAATCCCAATTTTCATTGAGAACAGTCTTTCACATGTACAGAATTAATTTCAGAAGTTTAGCTCTAAATGTCCAAAAAATTGCAATAGTGTTGTACATGGTCACCTTTAATTTTCAAACTGTGGGACTCAGAGGCTAATTGAGGGTTTTTTCTAGTTGTTTTGGATTCATTGTTCCTCAATCAATAATACATCCAAAACTAGTCCAAATTGGAGCCATAATTTTAAATTTATTGAGCAGTAAACAAAAAAGTTGGCAGTCAAAATGGCCGACGTGGTCAATATAAATTTGCTATTACTAATGAAACCAATAAATATCTTTACAATAAATGTAAATAGAACAGTTCTTTCATCAATGTACACCACTTTCAGCAGCATCGGAGATGGCGGGTGTCATAATCTTATTTCCTGCAATAACTTGACACAAAACAATCCACATCACTGCTCCAAGAAATGCTATTTTTGACCCATGTCTAAAGTCTGTGCCAAAATATTCCCATCCGCTGTAATACAATCCGAACCAAAGCACACTACTGAATCAATACACTTCCATTTAAGTGTGTGTCGTACAGTAAAATCCAAACAATTCCCTTCCTGCAATGTGTAACACATGCACGCATGCATTCTACATCATGCAAAGTGAAATAATCTTCAATACCATTCTGACAAATGTGCAGAACTGTGCGCTTCCATTTTCTCTCACGTGTATGACACTGCGCCACATGCACGCTTGCATTTTACAGTGCAGCAAACAAACGTGCAGCAGAATCCAAACAATCCCACTCCCCCAGCCTCTAGATGTGAGCCAATTTCAAATGAAGGACAGACACAAACCACAATAAAGATAAAACAACAACCACATAAAGCCCAAACTCCTTCGCTTGATTTCATGGTGCAAGACACTGAGCCTCTTTGAACTTTTTCAAACACAGAGGAAATGGACACAGCCAACCACCAAACAGTTTATAGCACAGAGCAAAAAGTGTGTCTTCATAAGTCTTTTCAACTTATTAGGAGACTTAACTTCCTAACTACAAAATATTAGCTTTTTTTTTTTACGCTTAGAGCTCTATAAGCAGCTATAGTTGCCCAATGATGTAAGAAATCAAAGTCAGATGCTGTTGAAAACGTGGCAACTTGTTTAACGGGAGCTCTTTTAAACAAGTTGCCACATGATAGATTTTTAACAGATAAGGATAATTATATTTCTAATTCCTTGAAAATGTATTCAGCGCTTTAAAGGTTAAGTTACCATGTGCTTGGCAAGTGAAATTTTCTTAAAGAAACAATACAAAATTGAAACAATTGAAACAAATCAAAATAATCTCACCTCATTGGCAAATTTTTGTTTCACTGAGAAAAAAAGGTAACAGAATTAAGGTTTTAAGTTTTAATACAAGATGAAAATGCTTGGCAAGACGGACTTATTTTTCAGTTTTTGCAGTGCAGAAGTCATTCTCCATCCAACTGTAATGAGCGCTGATTTGCTGGACCAGGTGACATGATCCCATCACACTTTCCGGCCAAACTGTTCCTTTAAAGGAACCTTTCATCTCCCAAAACCCCCAGCACACAAGCGGAACAGGAAGGCAGAGAGAACGACTTCTCCGCCCTTCAGAGGTAACCAAACCTGACGTTCAGCTCACAGAGACCTGCGCCAGGGGTCAAAGAGCCCACATCTAATGACCCCCGGGAACAGAGCCGGCAAACACTTTCACACCGTCAAATCAGGAGAGGCCCTCCGTCAGACCACGCCGGACGTGGAGCGGCAGAATCGCCGCGGATACGTCTCAGAGGTACGACCTGTGACCCAAACCGCTGACCTTTGCTCTTATTATGGGATGTGGAGGAAGGGATAGAGTCGCAGCGCCTGATGTCGAGAGCATTACAGCACTCCCCAGACCTCATGAAGCATGCTCACAAGACATTCTGCACTGCACCACACCACACTGACCTCGCCCTCGTAAGCCGACACATTAATATATCCATCAGAGCCCTTTCATGAGCCTTTGTTTGCTCGCATAGTCATTGTTTCTAGAAGTTTCTCCAAACGGCTTTTCTTGGAGGTCTGAGGACAAGTTTCCAGTACTTCCCAAAACAAGGTCCAGTATTTTTTAAGATTACCCTTCTGGGAATCAAAGCCCGCCAAGTGATTTGTGCCAGTTACACTGTAAAACGCCCAGTAACAAAAAGACTAACAATGCTTAACATCCGTACAACGAAAGTGAGAACACAAACACTGCAGCCCGGACCCATACTGCTGGTGCTTAAAGGATGCATGAAATGGGTACAGAAGATGGAAACAATTGCTTTTGATTTCGGTCACTTGAAGTCTTTGATGTTTTTTTTTTTTTTTGATCAACATTTTCACCGTTATGTGGTCGTGGGTGCTGTTCTGGATCCTTTGACAGAAATGGGTCAAATGAGCAAGACAGAAATTAGGTTTTTTTTTCCTTGTGCAAGTTCCATGATTGCAAGCTTTCTCACAAGCAGAGTTTAATTATCTTGGAAAACGGGGACAATATGAAAACGAAGTAGCGGTTCAATGCTAAATAATATCAATACACTTTTCTCGGCTTTTAGTCCTAAGTTAGGGTTTTTTGAGGAATTAAGCAATAAAGAAATGGAGTCTTGTGTTTAAAATTAGAAGCTCCATTCTTTCTGTTTGCATATTAATAGAGCCAAATACTCAGAGGTCTTGAAAGATCAGTGAATATTATCAAAAATTTTGGCACGGGCTGGCAACTAAAAAGATAAATAAAGAAACAGATAAATTCTTTGGCAGGGAAAGTGCTCATACACACATTCAAAACAGAGACAGGCTCAAGAGCCAGAATTCAAAATGGGTGGGAGAACTTAAACATCTTGATGACTTTAATAATTTCATAACTGGCAAAAATGCACAAATATTTCAGTCAAAATATCCCATAACTCCCCTGGAATTACATGATACCTGTGAAACACTGAAAAGTGCAAACAAGGCTTGTGAGAAGGAAAATAATGCTGGGATGGCTTTGTTCCTTTCAGTCGAGCATGAAAAATATCCTTTTAAAAAGCCCAACTCTGGCTGAGAAGAATACTATTGGGTCTGGCTAGTTTTACAAAAATTAAGTTAATAAGAACACTATAAGACTTTCATGCCATCTTGAGAGTTGTTAAAAAATTGTTTCTGGCAACTCAAAGGAACAGTTACCAGCGACATGAGCATTGTAGTAGTGGAAATCTACTCAAATGCAAGTCATGAAAATGTGATACCTCGGTCCCAATTAAAAGCAGATATTCGCAGAAAATGTCCTGAAAATGTCTCATTTTAAACACAGTTTAAGCATGGGGATATTAAAATGGTTAATTTGACCAATCGCTAATGTAGCCCTCGGTGATCACACCGATAATAAACCCATCTTCACAGCTGCAGATGGGGTTCCGAGCGTCAATGAAAAATTTAATTAATGCATTAGGAATAACTTTTAAAGAATAAACTTACATTTAGGGAAACTTCGTGACCTTGGATTATGAAACATTTGAAAGAGTGATTGCCTTAATTCCAGCGAGATCTTACGTCGTTCACGCCAAGATTGGCCACCCAATCAGAAAATAATATACTTAACATAGTTCAACTTTCTTGCCAGTTACCACAGTCTTTTTTTTGGGTTTTTTTTTCTTTTTCCTTTTTAATAAATTTGGCATCTCCAATCCCACCCGAATCTGGAATGCCCAATTGGTGAACTATGTACAAGGCTTGCTCGTATGCGACCCCTTGTTGCCAATTCAGGAGAGTGTAGACAGTTCGCGGCTCTCCTCCGAAGCACGCGCCTGTCAGCCACTGCTTCTTATACACTCATTGGTTGAATCTTCGCAAGTTCAGAACGAGGGCGGAGGATACCCGGACATGAACAGGCTTAGAATCTTCCTGATGAGCGCCCGTCTGGCCAACAGGAGGCGCTTGAGCAACGAACAAAGCTATTTATTTTATTTCCCTTCCCGGCAGTCCCTTCCCAATTTGAAACCCTGTAGCGCAATAGCCAATTGTGCGCTACTCTGAAAAAGCTGCTGACCACTGCCGGTTGGTATGACCGGGGCTCAAACCCGCGACGTGATAGTCACTTCTGCACTGCAACGCAGTGCCTTTACCGAGTGAGCTATCCGGCAGCTCACTCAGTTACCACAGTCTTGCTCAGACACTTCACCAAACTACCCTTTGGTATAAAAAATAAAGCTGGCTTCTGCTCTGAATCCCCATATTAAGCTCATAATACATGAGCTAGGAAGAAAAAATTTGTGCAGAAATGCATTTGTGTGTGCTTGTGTGTTTGCAGGCGTGAATATCCATGCATTTTGTGCACAAAGCACTGAGCTGACACATGCACATACACAGGCAAGCACACGTACACGCACACACACACGCACACACGCACACACACGCGCACACGCGCACACACACACACACACACCTCAAGTGCAGGTCCTCAGAGAATTTCAAGCAGGCGTAGATGAACTCCTTCAGTTGACAGTAAACTTTGGGCACAAACTCAGAGAAGGGCAGCTTCTTAGGGAAGGACATCTGTGGGAGGGACAGCCAGGTGTCAATCACACACCGACAAATATGCAAAAACACACCTCCCGTCATATGGACCAAATGCCATTCAAGTAAGTCAACTACTGATACATATGACCTTGTGGAGCAGTCACAAAGAGTAGAAATTTCTGTTGCGAACCTGGCTAATAAAGTGGCTGGTGAGTTTATTTCCTCGCCTGTGTAGCCTGTAGCCTGTATGGGAATGGTTAGAATTTGATAAATGAACCGTAATCTCTTATTGAATTGAGGGAAAGTTTGCCTGTATTGGTCATGTAATGGCCCATTATATTATGTGCAATAGATTTATATAGAAGTAACAGAAATATATCAGCTGATGGCATAACTTGAAAAAATACCGCAATTGGTGATGGTAACTAAGGCAGCATTCGAGTTCCGATGACACGCAAACATTTCACAGAGTACCGTCGAAAGCAGGACAAAAATCACCTCATAAACAGCAGCATTATTTGTAATCAGGAAAGGATATTTCTAGTTCAAACATTCAGACAAATGGCTGAAATGGAATACGAACTTTCATCCATCAGACAGAGAGTCTGAAATGATGGAGACGATGTATCAGAGAATTACATGAAAATATGCACATTACGCTCCACCCAATGGAGAGGGTCAGATCAGGACTTCATGTTCTAGCCAATACCAGACATGTAAGAGAGGCCCCTCCCCATTTGTTCCTGACACTAGATGTGCGTCAACTGAAAAACGTTTTCCAAGCGCACCTCCTTTAATTTAAATGCATTAATACCCTCTGTATTTAACATTTTTTTTATTTTACGTAGTTTTTAGCAGATGCCACACAGAAAAAAATGGCAGTGCGGAGCCCTGGTTCTCCCATAACGACCCACCTTTTCCAGCTCAGGGTCCTGAAAGGGGAACTGTCCCGTGATGCACCTGTACTCCTCTTCCGTCGCCACGGGGATGGGGCTGTAGTTATCCTGATCCAGGATCTCCCTGTGTCAGGTCATGCAGAAGATCAAAGCAAACGGTCACCATAGAAACAGTCCATGCAGAACACAAGCCCCTTACTTCCCTGCTCCAGACCTTCATCACGTTAACCTCTCGCTCAAACCTCAACACCTGCTGAGGCAGCCATGAAGACCTGGGGGCGTCTGAACAGGACGCACATTAGCAACTGGCGTTTATGCGGCGAAGCTCTCCAAAGCTTTAAAAACCCTCTCCGAAAGTGGATTGAGAGATTAGTGTCCTCTGTGCCCATCTGTAAATCCACCTTCACCGCCGTTTAGCCTCAGGGGCATAGATCTCAATTCCTCAGCGGCATACCGCAGTCCAAAAGCTTTCCGGTGCATTCTGGTCCCGAGGGCTCCTTCTGCGGCTCGCCAAGGGTTTCTGACAGGAATCAGCGGGGACGTCGACAAGGTCATTCCAGAGCGCTGATTTCATCGGTTCTGGCCACTCTGGAAAAGATTTAGCTGTGTTCCCTGGCAGCGTTGCTGCAGACGATTCTGAGAGTAGGCCAGGATTTTTGTGGTCACCGACTCAATTTTGCAGACAAAGGAAAAATATTTTTTTTAATAAAAATAAAAAATAAGGTTTGACAACAGAACTGATAAATGGCAAGCGCCATTATTTCTGAATTTTCTGGTTTCGCATCGCCTGAAATTACAACATTGGCTCATGGTGCAATGAATAGTTTTGGGTCATTTTCGTAAAATCATTCAAACAGTAAACACTGTTCAGTCATCCCCAGTATGTTCGGCCCATAAAAAGTTGTGATTTTCCACTGTAGTGACGGAACATAACACTAGATGAGGAGACATTAATCTCTTTTCGAGGTTTTTCCCGTCAGACTTGAATCCACAACAATGACCGTCTTTGTGTGATCGGATGGTTTTTCCATTTTGACCCAGGAGGACCCAGTCAACCACAAAAGCCTCAAGAGCAAGTCGAGGAGAAAATTCAATTTCCCCTACATGAGCTTGAAAATACCAGGATCTTCAAAATAAACATTTACAGTATTTTGTCATTCAACACTTGGTGAATAAACACACAATATTTAATTGGTTAATTTAATGCCCATCATGACTGCACGTGATCCCTAACATTTTGCTTGAGGTTAATGGACATTCAAATCACTAACCTCACGACACAGGAGACCCATTCCTGAGATGCATCAGTGTACAGCAGACCTCAGGACCCTCACACCTGCTGTCCGGCCCCAGTCCCAAAGGTCCTCAGCCGGTTTCAGAAGTATTCACTCACCTGAAGGTCAGGTTCCACTTCTTGAGCAGAATCTCTCCATACTGGTCTCGGATCTCCAGCAGCATATCAAAGAGCTGGTTGACTGGGAAACCGTAGCCCTGTGAAGGATGCACACACAAAATAAGAGCGAGGGTGGAGGGCGACATCGTTCTGATGCCACACAATGATGCGGGTAGAAAGAGACGTTCTCACCTGCAGCGTGTCGGCAAAGAGAACGATGAGGTTCTTCAGATCTAGAACCAGGTCTGGATCAGTGCAGTAAGACTGCAGACAGAGGAGCAGACAGTAAAGAGTGTCAGTGACGCACAAAGCAGCCCTAACAGCACTTTGGTCACACGCCGACCTGCCACCGAGTGAAGCCCCGCACCAGATCTGTATACAGATGGGCATCTCATTGCAGCTCCAATCCAAATAGAGGGTAATTATTTTAACCCTTAAATTGCTAAATGCAGCCATTGTAGCTCAGTGATGAAAGACATCAAAATCCCCTGGGGGAGCTCTTTTAAACCAGTTGCCACATGATAGGTTTTAAACTGCACAAGATACTTAAATTCATATACAGTGCCTGACAAAAGTCTTGTCGCATAAGGACATAGTAACTAAAAATAGCATATAACTTTATTTCTAACCAATCAATTGTTACAATAAATGGTCCATTTTAATGTCAAGGGCTTTCACATTAATAATTTGGTGCAAAATGAAACCATCAAAAAGGGTTCTGATGTTCACAGCCTGGCAAAGCCCATAACATGTGTTTTTGCTGGGACAAAAGTCTTGTCGTCTCTTCAGATGATGCCACAAATAGCAGATTAGAGTTTAACCTATGACAAATACTGTAATTAACACATTCCCAGATGTGTATAGAAATAACCCCAGCACATCAGACTTTCATATGAGGTGCGACTAGACCTCTGACAACATACCAAAGATTCAACCACAGACCAAAGTGCTGATCATCTAGAGCCTGAAGCCCAAGTCTGCTGCTGAGGTGGCAGACATCTTTAATATATCCAAATGTCAAGAGGAGGGGATGAGAAAAAGATTTGAAGAAACTGGTGATTTTTTCTCGGCAAGCGAGGTCAGACAGACCCCGCATGACAACTGTTTGAAAGGACCGTTTTGTTGCTTCAACTGTACAAGGCTAGCCCTTCTTCAACTACAGCCAAGCTACATGAGGAAATGTCACCAAAAATCCCGGTATCTACAAGAAGAGTTTGTCAAATTCTCTCTCAAAGTGGTTTTCATGGCCGAATTAGTACACAGAGGCCTGCATTAAACAGCAAACAAATAACCTGCATTGCATTTGCCAAGGCCCACAGCTCGCAGAAAGGATTGATACTGGAAAAGTGGCTGAAAGTTTATTTTTCTGGTGAATCATCCATTGAACTGCATCCCAGTCGCCGTACAAGACCTGTTGGAACCCTCATGGACCCAAGATTCTCCCAGAAAACAATCATGTTTGGAGGAGGAAAAATCATGGTTTGTTGTTACATCCAGCATGGGGGTGTGAGAAAGATCTGCAGAGTGGATGGCAACATCAACAGCCTGAAATATCAAGAAGTTCTTGCTGCCCTACTTATACTGCTGCTCCTTCTCATTCTTCTGCCTCCATGTCACAGTTCCTGAAAGCGAAGAAGGTGAAGGTACTCCAGGATTGGCCAACCCAGTCACCTGACATGAACATTATTGAGCATTTCAGGGGTAAGATAAAGGAAGAGGCTTGGAAGATGAAACCATAGAATCTTGATGAACTCTGGGAGTCCTGCAAGACTGCTTTCTATGCCATTCCAGATGATTTCATCATCAAGTTATTTCAGTCATTGCCAAGACGTATGGATACAGTCCTCCAAGCTCATGGGAGTCTACGCAATATTAATTCTTTTTTCCAAGGCACCATGAATTTATGTTCTAGTATTATGGTGGCATATTTGTGTATTCAAAATAAAGTGTATGTATAATTTCCACATTTTTTTTTCAATGCGACAAGACTTTTGTCCAAGCAAAATCTGACCTTTCTGTACTAATTAAATAATAAAACTCAATGAATGATACAAAACTATTTTGGTATATTTCGCATAATCTAGAGGGCTTTGCCTTTCATATAAGCCATTTTTTGATTCCAATTGATCAACTACAAGTCAGGTTATTATTTGTTGTTCCTACAACTTGGATTAGTGACAAGACTTTTGTCAGGCACTGTATTTTTTACTTTTATTTCAACGCTCTAAGGGTTAGAAAATCTCAATGGACTGATTTGTGACAATTTCTATTTACAGGAACATGCAGACTGGTGATTTAACAAGCCAATACAGAAGGCAACGAAGTGTTAATATTATCATAACTAACTGCTGAGAGACGTCACATGACCACCCTAATCCTCATCTGCACTCACCATTGAAAAGTACAGTTAGCACAGACAGTACAAGACATACAGAACGACGACATTATGAGGAAGTTAAATCGAAACATGTCCTGGACTCACCGAGTGTGTCCTCAGCGCAGCGATGGTCTTGGACAGGGCAAGCTCCCACAGCTCCTCCACATAGGCCCGATTCACCAGGCCCCGCGTGGTGTGGAGGACGTGGTCCTCTACCACAAAGAACCTGCACAAAGGAGGGGAACAAAGGATTAATGTACAGTAGAGCACCCCCTACAGGGCTGGAGACAAACTCAATCTGGTGCTTCATCACTGAGAGCTCAAGAGGAGGGGAAATGTGGAGACCCAATCAGAGCACTGGACACAAGGAAGGAGGAGAAGACCAAACGGAGGATCCTTTCAGGAAATTTTCTGCAAAATTAGAATCGCTGGGGTAGAGCCCAAGGAGTACCCAGAGACGCTCACATACCTAAGCATACAACTTCAGGCTTCCAACTTCAATTATGTTCAACGACTGCCATTTAGAAATGAGTTTTAGAGTCTGATCGTGTGCACAAACTCAGTGTTCTTCCAAGCTATGTTCGAGAGGAGACCCAAATCATAACTTCGAGCCAACATCAAGAACCTGGTCATATTTTTAATGACCTTGTTCAAGCTTAAGTGATATCTGCAGCCACATTCCCAGTTAAACGTCTATGAAGATGAGGGCTAGAGGACAGAGCTCCATCTTTAAGGAAAACACTGGAATCCTGTGGTAAAAGAATCCATCTGAAAGCAGGGGTCACAGAAGGTAGACTGGGAAACAAGAAATAAAAATAACATATCAAAATCAAAGGAAAAAGTAAAACGACAAATTCAAGAGATGGAGAGATGGAGAGAGGAAACGGTGAAAGAGATGGAGGTGGAGAGGGAGGGGAGAGATGAAAAGAGAGAGGAAGAGCACAGGACCAGGAGAGAGATGGAGAGTAGGACCAGGAGAGAGAGATGGAGAGTCGGACCAGGAGAGAGAAGGAGAGTCGGACCAGGAGAGCGACGGAGAGTCGGACCAGGAGAGCGACGGAGAGTAGGACCAGGAGAGAGACGGAGAGTAGGACCATGAGAGAGACGGAGAGTATGGACCAGGAGAGAGACGGAGAGTTGGACCAGGAGAGAGACGGAGAGTTGGACCAGGAGAGAGACGGAGAGTTGGACCAGGAGAGAGACGGAGAGTAGGACCAGGAGAGAGATGGAGAGTTGGACCAGGAGAGCATGGCCAGGACCAGGAGAGAGATGGAGAGTTGGACCAGGAGAGAGACGGAGAGTCGGACCAGGAGAGAGACGGAGAGTAGGACCAGGAGAGAGACGGAGAGTCGGACCAGGAGAGAGATGGAGAGTCGGACCAGGAGAGAGATGGAGAGTCGGACCAGGAGAGAGACGGAGAGTCGGACCAGGAGAGAGACGGAGAGTCGGACCAGGAGAGAGACGGAGAGTAGGACCAGGAGAGAGACGGAGAGTAGGACCAGGAGAGAGACGGAGAGTCGGACCAGGAGAGAGACGGAGAGTCGGACCAGGAGAGAGACGGAGAGTCGGACCAGGAGAGAGACGGAGAGTCGGACCAGGAGAGAGATGGAGAGTCGGACCAGGAGAGAGACGGAGAGTCGGACCAGGAGAGAGACGGAGAGTCGGACCAGGAGAGAGACGGAGAGTCGGACCAGGAGAGAGACGGAGAGTCGGACCAGGAGAGAGACGGAGAGTCGGACCAGGAGAGAGATGGAGAGTCGGACCAGGAGAGAGATGGAGGGTCGGACCAGCTACACTGCAGACAGGGATAAGCTTACACATGGCCACATCTTTGGAGGCGGAGTCAAACAGTAGGCCAGTGACCTCACAGCAGGATTGCACAGGGATTGGCTCAAAGCAGCAGTGATGGGCCCTTTGCCTTGATCCCGACAGGAAGGAAGGTGTCCTTATATGTCCTCATATTCCAAACCCCATAACCCACACAAAATAGCATGACTGTCCTGGAGCACCTCATCCCGCCCACCATCTCCAGGACGTCCCAAACCTATATGGGCACCAGCACGAGAGTAGAGGACCTGGTGGAGGAGCACTTACCCAACGATTTGATTGAAGAACCTTCTGTACCCGTCCAGAGTTTCATGCTGAAGAACACAGACAGAGATTTAACAGGTGATGGAAAAGCTACCCAAGACAACAGTTATGAGCACATCTGGCGCAAACATGGATGTGTGCTGTGCATATTAAAACTTCAGATGATTCTTCAAATACAGCTACTGCAACCTTCAGCATTTACAATATGCGGAGAAGTGCATGCATGCATAATTGTGTACAAGTATGTTTGTGTTACTGTTCTAGAGGGTTCCACGACTTCCTTGCACAGCTACTGAGGGGACGTTTGGATGTAAGGAGTTAATCCTCGAGGCCGAGGTGAAGGCCATTCTTCATTCTTCGGCGCTGTAGGTGTTTGTCAGAACTTGTGTTTAGAGTTCATGGATAGAGAGAGTTGTGACATAAGAATTCCAGAAAATTTGGTCATTGAGCCATTTTGGTTCCATCGCGATACTGGACGCTGTTTTTTCTTTCATTTTCTTTTTTCTCTTGTCCGAACATTTTCCCCACTTATGCTTGTCAAAACCATTGCAGGCTGGTTGATAATTATCCCCCCAAATGTAATGTTTCCCTTTGCTTCCGAGAAAAGAGCAAAAACTAGAGGGCGCTTGGTAGAGCGCATACCTCCGCCACACCATACATCTGTTCTTTTGTTTACAGAATATGTTCCGGATCACTTCCAAAATTAAATCGACTCTTCTTTGGACTACCACCAATCATTTTACCAAATTTCACACCAAACCATTCATAACTTTTTGAGTCATCCTGTTGACAGACAGACAGACAGACAGACAGACAGACAGACAGAGGTGAAAATATAACCTCCTTGGCAGAGGTAAAAATCCAACTATTTCCATTGAGCAAAAAAGGGTCAGTTTTGCTTGATGGAAACAAAATGGCTCCTATTCTTGAATTGTGGCGACTCTCTCCATCCGGGGACTTGACTTGCATTAGTGTGTTTAGCACCTCGGTGGTGTGAGCACTGTGCAAACAGGAGTGTGTAGGGGGGGTGGGACAGTGAAGGACGGACTGAGCGATACTGGGCATAGTTTAGGCCGTACCATGTAAGTGTGGGGGGGACAGTGAAGGATAGACTGAGTAGTATAGGTGCACTTTGGGCCGTCCCATGTTTGAGTGTAGGTACAGTGAGGATTAGACAATATTAGATGCACTTTGGGCCGTACCATGTTTCAGTGCAGGTACAGTGTGGATTAGACAATATTAGGTGCACTTTGGGCCGTACCATGTTTCAGTGCAGGTACAATGTGGATTAGACAATATTAGGTGCACTTTGGGCCGTACCATGTTTGAGTGTAGATACAGTGAGGATTAGACAATATTAGGTGCACTTTGGGCCATACCATGTTTCAGTGCAGGTACAGTGAGGATTAGACCATATTAGGTGTACTTTGGGCCGTCCCATGTTTGAGTGTAGGTACAGTGAGGATTAGACAATATTAGATGCACTTTGGGCCGTACCATGTTTCAGTGCAGGTACAGTGTGGATTAGACAATATTAGGTGCACTTTGGGCCGTACCATGTTTCAGTGCAGGTACAATGTGGATTAGACAATATTAGGTGCACTTTGGGCCGTACCATGTTTGAGTGTAGGTACAGTGAGGATTAGACAATATTAGGTGCACTTTGGGCCATACCATGTTTGAGTGCAGGTACAGTGTGGATTAGACAATATTAGGTGCACTTTGAGCCGTACCATGTTTCAGTGCAGGTACAGTGAGGATTAGACCATATTAGGTGCACTTTGGGCCGTCCCATGTTTGAGTGTAGGTACAGTGAGGATTAGACAATATTAGATGCAGTTTGGGCCGTACCATGTTTCAGTGCAGGTACAGTGTGGATTAGACAATATTAGGTGCACTTTGGGCCGTACCATGTTTCAGTGCAGGTACAGTGAAGATTAGACAATATTAGGTGCACTTTGGGCCGTACCATGTTTCAGTGCAGGTACAGTGAGGATTAGACAATATTAGATGCACTTTGGGCCATACCATGTTTCAGTGTGGGTACAGTGTGGATTAGACAATATTAGGTGCACTTTGGGCGCCCATGTTAGAGTGTAACAACAGGGAGGATTAGACAATTTCCATGGCTTTGGGCCGCACAATGTTTGAGTGTAGGTACAGTGTGGATTAGACAACATTAAGTGCTACTTTGGGCCGTATACCATGTACAGTGCAGGTACAGTGTGGATTAGACAATATTAGGTGCACTTTGGGCCAGCCAATGCAGGTAAGTGTGGAAACAAATTAGGTGCACTTTGGGCCGTACCATGTTAGAGTGAGGCTGCAGAACAAGGCGTGCCTGTTTCCTCCTCTGCTTCCTGTAGTAGCTCTCAAACGTGTCCCGGGCGCCCTGGCAACAACAGGGATACTAAGAACAGTTTCCATGGCGCCCGCACAAAGTCATATCCACGCCCAGGTGTTAAGAGTGATTAAAGCCAGAGGCTACTATAGGCCCGCATACAGCCAACAGAACCACAAATCCTATGGCCAGCCAATTAAAATCAAACAAATGACACCACTGCAGACCATCAGAAGAAAGAGAAGCTCAGAATTACTACCATTAATCTGGGTCCAGTTTAAAAGCTTAATTGCAGCTGCCGGATAGCTCACTCAGTTAAAGCACCGCATTGCAGAGCAGAAGTGACTATCACGGCGCAGGTTCGAGCCCCAGTTGTACCAACCGGCAGTGGTCGGCAGCTTTGTCAGAGTAGCGCACAATTGGCCATTGCACTACAGGGTTTCAAATTGGGAAGGGGCTGTCAGGAAGGGAAATAAAAAAAAAAAAAATGGTTGCTTTGTTTGTTGCTCAAGCGCCTCCCGTTGGCCAGCCGGGCGCTCATCAGGAAGATTCTAAGCCTGTTCATGTTCAGGTATCCTCCGCCCTCGTTCTGAACTTGCGAGGATTCAACCAATGAGTAAAGAAGCAGTATTGATGGGCACGTGCTTCGGAGGAGAGCCGAGCACCGTCCCTCCCTCCTGAATTGCCAACAAGGGGTCGCATACGAGCAAGACTTGTACATAGTTCCTCAGTTGGGCATTCCAGATTCGGGTGGGATTGGAGATGCCAAATTTTTTTAATAAAAAAAAAAAAAAAGCTTAATTGAGATCAGAGGATCAGATTTGCCGTTCCGCTACTTCACATGATCAACTGCTGCGACGCTTCCTCCACGAGGCTGACATCAGCGTCCAAAACCGCTTCACAGATCAAAACAATACGCAACAAGAACCTTAAAAACTCGTCACACTGCAGCACGGATCCTATTCCAGCCAAGTACAAATGGATCTTCATTTAATTTTTGGGTGAACTTGCTTCTTTAATTAAAGAGCTGAGTGCACACGTCTCCTGACAGCAATCAGCTAATTCTTCAGATCTGTGCTCAGGGAATAGTGCTCTAACAGAGAGTTATTTCACCTGTGGGCAGAAAAAGGGAGCATCATCTATTTCCATTTGACCTCAACAACCCTAATGTATCACTGTCGTTTTCCCCTAAGTTTGCAGTGCATGTATGTGACATTGTCCCACAATATACCTACTTAAGGGGAAATGCAAGCAAAAGCAGAGTTTACAGGGTTAATGTTAACCCTTTGCGTGCTAAATACAATTAGTGTTGCTCAATGATGCAAGATATCAAATTCAAAGCTGTTGAAAACCTATCGTGTGGCGACTTGTTTAAAAGCGCTCCCGCAGGGGCCAAACGATAATTTATCTTGTGCTGTTGAAAACCTAATTTATAATTTTTAGAAAATTTATTTAAGCGCTCTAAGGGTTAAATTAATGGTATACTCCATCTATGGATGTATAATTGCTGCCTAATGGGCGTACAAACTCTTTCCTTCCCACGACTTTAATAAATTTAATTTTATTTATTTATTAAATATTTATTTATTTAATTTAAAACAGGATTATTCCATTCAAAATAGCGTAACAGCATTTCTTGGACATCCTGCACCCAATTCTGATTCCAAATACCCGAAGGCGAGGATGCCATACATAACCAGCCAAAGAAAAATTTATACAAAATCAACAATCAGCTTCATCTCCGAAAAAGTCTGAGAACCACAAAGGCTAGACCGTTTCAAAAGGTCAGAGATGGACAGCATTCATGCGGCGTTCCCATCACAGCTCCAGAGAGCAGCCCCTGTCCCCCAGGGCCCACGGCACAGACCAGCTCCCAGTATCCTGCACAAGCCCTTCATCAGGGACGAGGAACCGTCAGGACTGATCGCCCATTCCGGTTTGCCCCTGTGAACTTGGACCCATCTACCCCAGGTCTCGACCCGATCTCTTCTTCTGCTGCAGACATACGGTATTGAACCCGGTCATAGAACCACAGAAAACCACTGAAAAGCAATTCAAAACTAGAATGCGTTTTTACTCGTAAAAAGAGACATCTCGCCCCCCCCTTCCCTGCCTAACCCACCGGACGGACTGACAGATAGACGGACAGACAGACAGGCACAGACCAAAAGGCACCACTTGAGGACCTGAGTCGTAAGTATGCAAAGTTTCGTTAAGATTATGCAAACAGTTTTGGAGTTACGCAATGGAAACGAAGTGGGAACGCCGATGCCGACGCGAACGCGAACAGAGCCTAAAACAATAAGTCTCCCCTCTCCCACCGGGGCAGGGACATAATTACGGAAAACTTCGTTCCAACCCCCTGGTTAATCGCTCAATGCAAGTTAGTCGTGCAGTTTCAGGAGAATCACATGTACAGCACCTCTCTCTCACGCCTCTGCCATTCTTTAACAGGCAATGAAATATTTATCACCATTTTCCCTGATGACATTTTGAATAAAGCATGATGAACAACAGGAGAAGTTTTTTTTGTATTGATAATGTACATTACTTGTCCACGAGTGTGTCGATGTTGATAAATGCTGAAAGTATCATTGCGATGCCACAGTGATCCTGCACCTCGTCCGTTTCAGTAGCTCAAGCTTAAACAAACATTGCAGTCCAGCAGACTGGCTCCTGCGCAGCACTGGTGACAAAGCGCCTTTGTGGCACCCCCACCCCCACCCCCACCTCACCCCCGTCACTGTCAGCACACATCAGCAATCAACTATGACCTTCCCCTGCCAGATCCCTCCACTTCCTGTCAGGAGGGCCTGCTTCCTGTCAGATAGGCACATGCTCAAAGTTAAGTGGTGCCGCATGAAGGTCATCACCGTGCCAACAACACCTGACCCCAGTGACCTGTGGATAACCCCCTCAGGGGAGGGGGAGGGTGGGGGGCAGTGTGCAGGCCCCTCGGTACCGCTGGAGGTGGGGGGGGGCACTTTCAGAGGGAACACCATGACCTCCAGCCAGGAATCAAACAAGCGAAAACAGAACCTGCCTTTGTGCTAAAAGGTTTCACTGCCACATGGTTAACAAGGGCAGGCCAGCAGGTTATAATGAGAGGGGCTCATGAATGGGGACGTTGAGGGCCAGGGGACATAAAGAGGGGCCCTTCAGAGGCCAAAAGGCTCCAACACATGGAACACCATCTACAGAACGGCATGATGGGATACAATCGACAGGACATCATGATCAGATGCCATCTACTGAACGGCATGATGGAATACGATCTACAGAACATCATGATCAGATACCATCTACAGAACGGCATGATGGGATACGATCTACAGAACATCATGATCAGATACCATCTACAGAACGGCATGATGGGATACGATCTACAGAACATCATGATCAGATACCATCTACAGAACGGCATGATGGGATACGATCTACAGGACATCATGATCAGATACCATCTACAGAACGGCACGATGGGATACGTCTACAGAACATCACGATCAGATACCATCTATAGAACGGCATGATGGGATATGATCGACAGAACATCATGATCAGATACCATCTACAGAACGGCATGATGGGATACGATCTACAGAACATCATGATCAGATACCATCTACAGAACGGCAGGATGGAATACCATCTACAGAACATCATGATCAGATACCATCTACAGAACAGCATGATGGGATACGATCTACAGAACATCATGATCAGATACCATCTACAGAACAGCATGATGGGATACGATCTACAGAACATCATGATCAGATACCATCTACTGAACGGCATGATGGGATACGATCGACAGGACATCATGATCAGATACCATCTACAGAACAGCATGATGGGATACGATCTACAGAACATCATGATCAGATACCATCTACTGAACGGCATGATGGGATACGATCGACAGGACATCATGATCAGATACCATCCACAGAACGGCACGATGGGATACGATCGACAGGACATCATGATCAGATACCATCTACAGAACGGCACGATGGGATACCATCTACAGAACATCACGATCAGATACCATCTACAGAACGGCATGATGGGATACGATCTACAGAACATCATGATCAGATACCATCTACAGAACGGCATGATGGGATACGATCTACAGAACATCACGATCAGATACCATCTACAGAACGGCATGATGGGATACGATCTACAGAACATCATGATCAGATACCCTCTACAGAACGGCATGATGGGATACGATCTACAGAACATCATAATCAGATACCATCTACAGAACGGCATGATGGGATACGATCTACAGAACGTCACGATCAGATACCATCTACAGAACGGCATGATCACCAGGCAGAAGTTTTAACTTCGATATAAAGGAGTCCAACAGTGACTCCCAGGACTATCCATCCAGTAAAGGAGTAACGGTTCCCTGTGGGAGGTGAGGAGTGCAGCTGTGGGGGGTACATGTGGGGCGTCCACTTTATTGAACAAGTCAAACATAAGACTTGCAGTCCCTCTGCATTCCTGAAGTAGGGCCCTGTAGGAGGGCTGAGGAAACGGTCTCGGGCAGTTTAAGATGCCGCAGTCAGCATTCAAGCACCCGGAAAGATCTGGAACGAGGACATGGCACACTTCTTCACTGACAGCGTGGAGCAAACAGCGAGACATTTATCCTACAGCGGGAGCATGATGACAGCGAGAGGCCTTGAACCTGATGAAAATCATCTCTAGAACGGCCTCACAAGCAGACAGACGGCTCACTACTGGACTGAAAAAGGTCACTACATTACAGCAATAAAAATATGCGAAACTCACTCTAAATTTTTTTTTTCCCCAAAAATGCTCATAAGGAGCCATTAAGCGGTTAGGCAAGCACATATTTAAATCCATGGTAATTTTGGGAAGGTGGCGGGCGATGAGAGGAACACAGAGGGACTGTTTGAAACTCAGAGGGTTTAAAGCCAGAGTGGTGTTGAAAACAGATGAACAGCATCACTGGAGCCGTTTGGAATATGGAGTCTGTAACGCACAGGGGCAGCCATTTTGGAACAATATTAAGGCAGGGAGGCCGTTTTGAAGCATCTATAAAATTCTAGACTCCTTCCGTCCTGAACCACAAGCATCCCAGCGAGTACCTGACAGAGCTTCAGCAAACTCCTGAGAGACCAACGGAAGGGAGCACATGAGCCTCCAGTCTGTTTTTCGGACCTTATCTTTGTTGGATAGGCTTAAAAGAGAATCTGTAAAACCTTCTCTGTGAATCTGTGACCTTCTCACAAGGCAGAGGGGTGAACTGGTTATCTGAGACAGTGAGGAAGAGAGGCACACAATACGACCCGACCCAATCAGAAAGCTTATCCCTCCACTCCAGTCCCTCCCCACCCCTCCTGTCCCCTCGATGTACTTCCTGCCGAAAGTTCAGGGCCTTCCTGTCCCCCAGCTAAACCTCACCCGGTTGCCTCCGAACGCCATGACCGGGTCGCGACCCCATCAGCTCATCAGAACCTGAAAAGAAGGCTACGCTGGATCAGAGCCGGGCCCGAGCACTCACCAGCCCCCGCCCCATAAACGACTTCACTCCTACCCCCCCCCAAACCCAGCTCCTCCACCACTACTGCCCCCCAAAGGGTCCGAGAGGTGAGGTGTGGGTCAGTGCTGAACTGCTGATCTGAGGGGAAGGAAGCCCGTAAAACCGGGCCGCTCGCTTCACCAGCTGAATGATGCAGCGTCTGGAGGACCCTGGACGCTGTTTGTTTGCCTTCTGTTGTTTTCGCTAGCGGCAGCAGAGGTAGTTTGCATCTTTCTTCAAGGAGCGACAACAGCGGTATTTGTGCCCACCACGGTTCCCGCTTTGACCCCTCGGGGTCCGCCATTAGTCAGAAAGGGAAGTTGTTAAACTCTTCGTTACCCCTCCACCCCACCCTGGCTCGCGCTCCGCTCCGCTCCTCACACGCAGCGCCGCGAGGAGAGACCGTTTCCCCATCAGCACTGTTCTCACCGGCACCAATACAAAGCCCATTGTGACCCGCAGCCCATTCTTCATGCGGCAACCTCACCACGAGAGTCCTTTTCCCACAAACGCATACGTGCATGGAAGCACACAGACACACACCTGAACACACACCCTCGAATAAGCACAGACACGCAGCCACTCAAGTACACAATATTCCAACTAATACAAATACACCAGCGTGTGCACCTTCGTGCACATGTACGTGCGACAGGAACAGGCGTAAAGCACAAACGATCTCCGCTCTTTCACCCACGTATGACCCCTCTCTCTACTCCAGAATAAAAGCCCAACTTATTGCTCTGAGGTACCACAAGGAGACCTTAAGTGCTGGGCAGTGGAGCACATGTGCAGTAATACAGACACAGGCTGGCTGGGTCCAGCTGACTGAGGACAGCACTGGACCAGCACCTGCCAAGACCCAGACCCAAGCAACTGCTCATGAACTAAACCTGCTGCGCGGCAAGGTCAGTCTGAGGACCTGCCTCATAGGTAGCCAGGCTAAGTGCCTGTTTATCTGGAGTGCGCTGCTCAAATCTCAGGAAGGGCCCAGGAGGAGGACAACTGGAGAATCGCTGGTAACCTTAATACCAGGAAAATAACAGCAGTGCAGAAATAGTGCTTCTCACTGTCAATATCAACACTGAAAATGCCAATCTGAGCGATCAGAGCTTGAATATGTTTACTTGGCAACTGTCAGAGGTCTCGACCACACCTGAGCGCCTAACCCATGTGACTGGAGTTAATTCCTGAACGCTAACACAAGCTGTGGAGGGTGAGCATCACACACAAGTGCCCTGTGCTCCAGGCGGGATGTTCAAATACAGGGATGTGCCAAAGTTATACGGAGGAGATTATATGCCTGGGCAAACTGCAATAATCAGAACAGACAATTTAACATGAAAGAACGCTGATTCTTCTTCTTCAGTTTTAACATGATTAACACTATTTAAAAAAAAAAAAAAAGACAGAGGAAGAAGGTAAAAAACGAACAGAGAGACACGTGAAGTGAGAGAGAGAATGCAGATGACTGCAACCATTGAAAATGTAGAATATTTTTGGAATAAACCGATACCATTACACTGCATCAATTACAGAGCTGAGAGAAAGTCTTTGCCCCATCCCGATTTCTTCTATTCTTGCATATTTGTCATATTCAAATGTGTCAGATTGTCTTGCGTTAAAATTAGTCGGCCAAAGACAATGTTGAGTCGACACAAAATTAAGCTTTTAAACGGCCATTTTATTTACTGAGGGTAAAGAACTATTCAAAACCTGTGTCACCCGTATGGAAAAGTATTTTCCCCTTAAACCAGTGTTCTCCACTTAGTTTATCAATGACTGGGCGGTAGGTGGCGTTTTTTTGCGAGCGAGTGGTGCACGTTTCATTTTGTTGAGCGGGGGGAAGGGGGGGCGGCCCGCCCGGTCGTTAACGATAGTGGAGAACCCTGCTAAACCTAAAAACTGGTTGAGTGCTGCCGGATAGCTCACTCGTTCAAAGCATCGCATTGCGAAGCAGAAGTGACTCTCACGGCGCGGGTTCAAGCCCCGGTCGTACCAACCGGCAGTGGTCGGCAGCATTTTCAGAAGTAGCACGCAATTGGCCATTGCGCTACAGGGATGCAAATTGGGAAGGGACTGCCGGGAAGGGTAATATAAGTTGCTCTGTTCGTTCCTTAGGCGCCACCTGTTGGCCAGACGGGCGCTCGTCAGGAAGATTCTAAGCTTGTTCATGTTCGGGTATCCTCCGCCCTCGTTCTGAACTTGTGAGGATTCAATCAATGAGTGTATAAGATGCAGGGGCTGACGGGCGCGTGCTTCGGAGGGGAGCTGCGAGCTGTCTCACTCTCCTGAATTGGCAACAAGGGGTCGCACACGAGCAAGTGTTGTACATAGTTCCCCAATTGGATATTCCAGATTCGGGTGGGATTGGAGATGTTAAATTAAAAAAAAAATAAATAAATAAAAAATAAATTGGTTGTGCCACCTTTGGAAGCAAAAACTGCAATCAAACGTGTGAGAGCTGGAGCTGCCTGTGAGTCTTTACTGCTGTGGTGGAGTCAGGGCCACTCTTCCGCAGAATCGTTTTAATTCAGCCACACTGGAGGGTTTTTGAGCAAGAACTGCCTGTTAAACCAGATCACTCCTGAACCTTCATTTTCTTTCTTCTGAGCCATTCAGAGGTGGACCTTCCTTGTGCTTCATATCATTGTCCTGCTGCATAACCCAACTGCGCCTGAGCTTTAGGTCAGGAACTGATGGGCTGACATTCAATTCCATTCAGGATTATCTGAGAGCAGAATTCATGGCTCCATTAATTACAGTAAGTCATCCAGGTCCTGATGCAGCAAAGCAGCCCCAGACCATCACCCTTCCAACGCAGTGTTTAACTCTTGGTATGATGTTCTTAAGGTGGAATAGTGTGTTCGCTTTACGCCACATGTAACGGGCCTCCAAGTGTTCCAGAAAGTTCTGTGACCCATCAGTCCATATCGTATTTTCCCAAAAGTTTTGGGGTCATCAAGATGTTTCTGGCAAATTAGGAGATGGACCCTTCGTGTTCATTTTGGTCAGCAGTGATTTTCACCTTGAAGTTCTCCCATGGAGGCCATATTTGCACAGTCTCCTCCTTATTGTGGAATCGTGAACAGTGACCTTAACTGAGGCATGCAGTTCTTAACATGTCGGTCTGGGTTCTTTTGTGATGTCCCGGACGAGCTGTTGACGCGGGTCTGGGAGAAATTTTGGTAATCTGGCCATCTCTGGGAGGACTCACCACTGTTCAAAGTTTTCAGCATTAGTAGATAACGGCTCTCACCATGGTTCACTGGAGTCCCAGAGGCTTAGAAATGGCCAGGTAACCATTTCCAGACCAACAGATCTCAACAACGTTGTTTCTCATCTGTTTTTGATTTTATTTAGACCGTGGCTTCATGTGCTACTTTTAACATACTTCACATTGCAAGACAGGTCTTACTCACATAATGTTTAGATTGAACAGGGCGAACAGTAATCACGCCTGGGTGGGTCCAGCACAATAATTGAATAATTGAACCCAATTATCAATTAAATATGTTTAACTTGTTGAATTAGTAACTAAGACAGCAATGACTTTCTCACACAAACCTTTGTCTAATATTAAAAGTTGTCTGATGATCTCAAAACATTCAACAATGACAATTATGCAAAAATAGAAATTGGGAAGGGGACATTTTTTTTTTTTTTTTTTCCACAGCACGGTAAGGTGGCATTAAATTATCCATTATTTTCAATCAGTTTGCTGCCATCTAGTTGAAAAAAGTAGATTATACATATATTCCACATATCTCAAGGAGCCCAAACTTCTGAAGAGCGAGGATGGAGAACAGACGGAGACGAAGAGAGGAGGATGAGAGAAAGGAAGGAAGCATGAGAGAATCAGAGCGGATGGACAGTGTCCTGCTCACCAGCCCGGTGTAGATGTGTAGGCAGCGGTACACTGGGGAGAAGTCAACCAGATCCTGAGCACCAGGAACCTGCAGGACAAACAGAAACAGACCATCAGGGAGCGCTGTAGAGCACATCTGACTGCACCAGCTCCTGTGCTGGAGATACCGCCCTGCAATCAGGGAGTAAAGTCTGGAATATTCACGCTCATGCTGCTGGGCATCTTCAGTAATGTCAGTAATGGAACCAGCATCGCAGGAACAGACTGCAGGAGACCGTGCACTGAGAGACTCTAGAGGCTGGCAATAACCCTGGCCGGCTCACTCGGGGCGGCCGACCAAAATGGCTGCCGTTACTCCACAAGCTTTGCTTTCCTCGAAGCAATGAGGAATAACAATAATCCAATGCGCAATGGAATAATTTTATCCACTGCAATATGATTGGTCATTAGGCCCGTGGAGGAACGCAGGCGTAAAGCCCTGACGAGCACCACAGTCCCATCACTCTCTCCAGTAAATAACTGTATTCTTCAAATCCCAGGGGGTCGAGTACAATTCCACTGGAGCAAAGGAATTACAATTATTAATAATCATCTTTAGTGCCATTTGTGCCTTATTTGTATTTTTCAAGGCGCTTGGATGCTTGAAAACACAGGATAAATAAATGAAGAGATTTTTTTGAATGAAACACTCAGTACTTTGACCATCCTTCATCACGCCTTCCTTCCTCCCTCCAATCACCTGAATCATGTAAAACGCCACCTTAACCCTTACATTTCACTACACCAGAGAGGTGGTCCCAGCACAACAGCACTGTGCTCCAGGTCTCCATATTAAAACAGCCGGTGCGCTGGATTGTGTTAAAGGGTCAGAGACTCATTGAGGAGGCTTGAGCAGAAAATTCCTGTGCTGAGAGACGGCAGTTTCAGGCTGCCTTTACAGTATTAATGAAGCACGGCATTGTGGGACTCAGCAGAGAACGGAAACCATGAGGAGAATCGTGATAATGAGAGAAGAGACGACTCCTGTCCGTTAATGAACCACTTCCATCCAGTGTCAGGTGACCGCTCTGACGCACCGTAGGAAATCTCAGCTCCCAGGGGCCTCGCTCGCTTCCCCTAAAATCCTGCGATGATGGCGTCACACATTCCCACATCAGAAAACACTCTGACCCCCAACGTTCTCTCTGCCCAAAAAAACCCCCCCCCAAAACCCAACCAAACAATGGCGGCTTTCATCTTCTTCCCGTAAAACAGGCAGAATGGTCAAAAAACACCAACCGGGGGAGGGTTAGATAAACTAAAACAATGGTAATGAGCGAGGGGGGAAGAAATGTGCGGTATTTCTGGTTGCGCGTAGTTTACACGCGTGTAAAACTGCCCGGGAGATGCAGCTTTTCTCACAAGCCTGTTAGAGAGGGTCAGGAACACACACACCCCGACACCTTCACACAGGAGAGGGTGACGGGCGGCTCGGGGGGGCATTTCGGCACAGTGACCATTCAGCACGTCTCAGGGAAGGCCAGCATCAGTGTCAGAATATGGTGTAATTTGAACAGAAGGGATGTGGCATCTAAACCGCACGTAGACACTGCTGGTAAACACGGGATTATCATAAAGCATCTGGTGCTGTGCTGGACACCAAGTGTTCACAAGATTTTCTGTTTGAACAAAAGATGGACTGATGTTGCTTCAGTTCTCAGCATCCTCCTTGCTCAGCGCAGAGCCAGATTTTCTTTTGTTCAAACAGTTGAAGAAACATTATGAAGAAAAAGAAAGCGCACGATCCACTCAGCACTACAGATGTCACAATATGACATTAGGGATCCTCTGTACATGGCCAGTGTTGATTATGTACTTCATAAGGACACACAAAAGCATTTCTCTCCCATTCCTCGCCATAGCGGAAAAAAACATGGCTCTGGCACCTCAGATCAAACTCTCGAGCGAGGGCCCTTGCACTCTGGAATAGCACTATTAGGGCAGTGAATGGGGACTGAAGGAGATTTCAGGTCCTGTGTGGTGAGGTCCACGGTCACGCTCTGCAGTCAGAGATCCCGCCCCACGTAACCTTGCATGCTTCCAAACACATAACGCTTCATCTGCGCAACAGGACTGCCAACTAGCCGAGGTAATGACCCTTATCAACGGCAAATAGCCTCGACTATCAGGAAGGCAGGAGTCATCATATCGCAGTCATCAGATATCAAGGACTTTTACCAGCCTTTGTATAAATATGACATCATTTGCAGCTAAAACACTGTTATACTGCCCAGCCCTTCCCTACAGTCTTCCCATGTGATTTAAAAAAAAAAAAAAAAACAAACACACACACACACACACACACCTACAAAAGGGCCTCCTTAATTTTTTATATTCTATATATATATATATATATATATATATATATATATATATATAAAATATGATTTTAGAAGTGCAAATATACAGTATATATGCAAATTCAGTGAAACTAGCCCCGAGAATATTGTTCTTCCTGAACTTCAGATCAGCCCAGTTAGACACATATTTCTGCAAACAATCCCTCCTCATTAAAGCTACACCAGACTCTGGACAGAGAAGGAGAGACGAGATAAGAGTTTGGACAGAAAAGAGTTCACAGGTGACCGATCTGTGATGTTTGAGAGAGGAACAGAAACGCACACGATTTCAACTCCTGACTTGATGATACACACGTCTGTACGCCAGTGTGTGATCCACAGAGAAATGACCAAACCACACGAGACACGTTTGAGCCTGAGGGTCAAACACATCGCCATCATCGTCCTGAATACAGGGGCCGGGGGGGACAGAGGGGGGACGGAGGGGTTCAGCAGTTACCTCATCATCCTCCTCATCCTCCACGTCCAGTATCCCAGAATCCTGTTCAGAGAGCGGGCTGCTGCCCTGCACCTCCAGCTCTGTGGCCTGTCCCGCCTCCTTCCTGGCTCTCCGCCCACTGCCTGCCCTCTGCTGGTGAGGGAGGGTACTGTCCAAACTCCGCTGTAGCTGGGCCTGCATCACACACCAGGCACACACACACATGGTCAGACACACCGCAGGTACACAGGCACACACACACGGTCAGACACGCCGCAGGTACACAGGCACACACACACATGGTCAGACACACCGCAGGTACACAGGCACACACACACGGTCAGACACGCCGCAGGTACACAGGCACACACACACATGGTCAGACACACCGCAGGTACACAGGCACACACACACGGTCAGACACGCCGCAGGTACACAGGCACACACACTTTGTAGTACTTTACAATTTTTTGAAGGATGCATTTTTAAAAATCGCAACATGCACCAAAATAGGCGGGCGAAATTTTATTTCTGGTGAGTTACACTGCCCATTACACCTTTAATAAAGACGGAAATCTTCTCGATAAGTTCCCAAGAAAACCAAAACGAAGTAGACTGTCGTCCTGGAACCTAAGCCGACTCTTCCGAGAGCATGCTTCATTTATTTCACGTGGTAATGGGAAATTTGCTTCCGCTACGCACACGAGATGCTTTACACTTGAAATTTGGGCCAGAATAGCTGGAGCCCGAGAGAGTCTGCAGGTGTCCACGGCTCACCGTCTCTTCTAGCGCTACGGAGTACATGAGCATACAACCAAACCCACTTTCCAGGAACGGCAGAGACAGACCTCTCCAACCATACAGTGGCCCCTTTCCTCTTACGCACCGAGGTGAGGGGGGTGTATTAGCGGGGAGGTGATGAATGGGTAGCGAGGGGGACCCCTCTAAAGGATGCTGGACGGGGAGCTCAGTGCAGAGCGTCTGAATGGAAAGTGCAGAGCGACGCAGGAGACCGAGGTCACCAGTGAGGCAGGACTGGCTGCCTGCATCTAATCCAGGGGCCCGAGGAATGCCGTCCCAAACACCCGACAGCAGCACAAGAAGCCGCCGCCATCGCTTCCGAAAGAGGGGCTCTTGAGGAGTAGCACAAAGGCCATCTGCGTGTGCATCACCAACACAATGTGGAGTTTACTTCCTTCTCCCAGGTGATCTTTTTGCCCTGGCATAAGCCAAAGACAGACAGCAGTGGGGGACACCTGCTTCCAGAACATTCCTTCCCAGGACAGAGCCATCGAGCAGCAGATCCGGGTCAAACCAAGAAGGACAATGATGGCGCATGAACCCCGACTGAAGTGCCGTCATGTGTCTGCGACAGTCTGAACAAGCACGTTACGGGGACAATGAAATCAAACTTAATTACAACAACAAGCAGGTAACGAGCTACTGCAAAGCACTTCTGGATAATTGGGACCTGAATGATGCAACTGCTATCAAGCATTGCAGGGTTTGGGATAGCGGCAAGAATACCGGCGTTGCGTTTCCCATGGACCAGATATTATGCAACAAACCACATACAGTTTGTTTCATAAATACATCAACATTGACAACATTATCATAATTTTTGCCATCAACAATAGTATATTGGAATTCAAATCAAATAATAAATTTGAGTTCAACGTGAGGACATTCTGCTTCAGTTTGAGCGTTAATGCATCAGAAACTGGCTGGTGTATGAATTACTGCATCTTCCATAAGAAGTCCTTCTGGGTTATTGGGGACCAAAGTATTTGTACAATTGGATGACAAGTTGTTCCATGGCCAGGTGTGTTTCACTCCCCAATACTTTAATTTAAAAGTGAACACTTATACGGTCTGCAGTTGTTTTAAAGACATAGGTTTTCATTTGGATTCTGTTGCTGTCATCTCTCCAGTACACTCCACAGAGCCGTCAGCGCCAGCCAAGCAAGCTATGATTAAGCTGAAAAATCAAAACAAACCCACCAGAGATAAAGGAAAACCATTAGGTGTGGTCAGCTGCTTTCTGATACACATATTCTTAAAAGGAAAGAGAGCATTGGTGAGTTCGGGAATACAAAAAGGCCCCAGGTGCACAGAGCACAAGTGACGCCAATTGCAGCGATTAGCAGCATTATTGGGTCATCCAGTTTAAAAACAACCATCGCTCTAACGCAATAATGTTTATAAGAGGGGAAGATGATGAAAATCCAAAAACAAGAAACCAAACCGAGTGTGAAGCATTTGCCAGATGCTAAGTATGACTGGAACCGTGACAGGAAGGGAGCGCTGTAGGCAGATGAAACCAAAATTGTTTTTGTTTTTTTGGCTATACATACCATTAGGATGCACAGAGGTGAAAAATGAATGCAAACATGGAGAAGTACCTCATACTGATGAAAACTGGAGGTGGGTCACTAATTTTGGCTTGTTTTGTCACCAGTGGTGCAATTTCAGAACAATGGTGAGGAGTTCCTCCAAGTTCGAAAGAATTTTGTCAGAATTATGGTCATCTCTGCTTGGAGGCTGAAACTTGATAGCCGATTTATCTTCCAGCTGGACAATGACCTCAGCAAAACACCATAATCCACAGAGAAATCGTAAATTGAAAACAACACGTTCCACGTTCTGCGAAGTCATCTCCGCCTCCAGACAAATCCCTCCAAAATCAAGAGCTACATTTCTGAGCGCAGAGACACAACCATTCTTAAGATTTCACAGCAGATTGGTCAAAAGTCCCACAAAATATGTTCTCTACTCTCATCACAAAATATATCAAAAAAGCATTCCTCTCATTTTGCCTGTGATGTTTATACAAAGTAGTAAACCAGGGGTGCTATTAATTTGACACCTTTCGTTTTAACAAAAAAAAAAAAAATACATTCTACTTGATGAAAAGTATTGAAACAAGAGATTAACTGCACTGAAGTAGCACGATACAGTCCTCTGTTATACGGTATATGCACTTAACATTTGCATTATTAACTACATACTTGCAGATATTTTTCATCATTTTTTTAAATCAAGGGTGCCGATAATTCTGCACCGGGCCATAAGCCCATCCCACTCCGCAGTAAAGCTGATCGCTGCTCTTCTCACTCAGAAAACTGTTCCATTAGCTGCAGCTCATATGCGAATCACCAGATTACACCAGCTGCTCTCAATCACACCAGCAGCAACACTCCACTGGCTAAGCAGTGCCAGCACCCATCATGCACCAGGAAACAGCACCACAGTGGAGCGAGGACCACTTTTCAGAACCACAGGAACAGAGGAAACTCCAGGCTTCAGTTGCCATGGATATAAGGACTCAGGATGAAGGTAACCGTCCTGCATCAGGAAGCCAGTTCAACTCACATCTGAAGTGCCATTGGTTACATAATTAAAAACATTCATACCAATTAAAAACACATATATTCTCTTTACCCCTTTCCCACAAACCCTGAGGAAGACAGATGCCAGAAGATGCGGGTGAAACCAGAAACATGACTGAGAAAGACGGGGTACAGAGAACACAGCGCGAGAGAGGGTCGCCCTCCTCCCAATACCAACACAAACCAGCTGCAAACCCTAAAACAGAAATCAGGAGAAAACAATTAAATGTAATCGCTGTGCTGAGGATGTCAGTGTCCCAAAGGTCATTTCCCAAGGTATGATGGAGGGATGCGGACGACAACAGGACACTAAGAGCCACGAGGAGGACACTCCTCTAACGCTTTACTCAGATGTATGTTAACTAACGAGTGCACAGCTCCACTTAACAATACATTACACAGTCAGAAGTTATTGCACCGATTGTATGAACACGCTGATGCAAACTCCCCACCTTTAACCCTCGCAGCTTTAAAAACGAGGTCATTACGGCCAGCTATGGAGAACAGTAAAGGAAACAGGCCCAAAACACAAGCAACAGCACCCTTCGTCTTCAACTCCCTCAACAGGGCATATGCACCCAATCGTGTGACCACACAAACTCGCAAACCCACGAACACACAGAAAAACACACACACATTCATAATGGAGCCTTAGACAGAGAGCTGAAGGAACGCTTTGCAGGGAGGTTACTCAAGTTTAAACCGTGGTCGACCGTAAAGCCAACATTCCTGTTCTGCTGAAGGAATCAGAGAGGAGCGCACATACAGAGCTCTGCTGCCCCCAACAGGACATACTGAGAAGTGCACCTGAAACCTCAATAAGACCTATGCATGGAGAGTCAAGGGCCGATCCAAGACTCATTATTCACAGTATTCATGTTATTGAAGAGCCAGGATTTCATCTGTAAGCTATACACTCAAACCCAACACCCTGCTCGCCTAAAACCGCAAACCCAGGCTCGAAACAAGCAGAGAAACCAAACTGTAATGAAAGTCGTGAGGCTTCCAAGAGTTCCATGTTCATTTTGTGCTGCCAAAGTGACATGACTGACAGCGCAAATCAAGAGCTTCCCATGGGTCACGCATCGTCACCATCAACACGCAAAAGCAAGATTTGCTTAAAAAAAAAAAAAAAAAAATCAATTCTAGTAGCCAACAAAGCGATGTTGATCCACATCATCCTCATACTCCGAGACAGAAAGAGGACCTCAGAACACGCAGTGCAGCCTTTCAGGGTCGGCCCAGGTAAAATAACTCCCCGTCGCGCTGGTCACAAACTCTGCCGTTACGGGCTCACCCACCTGTTTCATTGCCGTCTCTCCAATTTTGTCCGAGTGCTTGCGGATGCTCTCCAGGAAGTCCTTGAGATCGGACATGGAGACGTCTCGGATCTGCGTGCGAAGGCGAGGGATGTTCTCGGCCATGATGGAGCAGAACCGGTACTGGCCGGCCTGGGGCAGGCAGGTCTGCTCCAGCTGCTCGAGGGTCCGCAGTGCAGGGTAATATCTGAGAGACGGACGGGAGACTGAATAAAAGGCTCACAGCTCATAACGCTCCTTATATCCTACCACAGAGATCCCGACCTCCGATGGCCGACCACAAATGTCTCAAATTCACATATTACACTCACTTAAAAGCAGGGATCTCACTGTTCAAACATAATCCACAGCAGTCCAATCCCACTCTCTTCACCAGGCCGAGTCTCCCCCTCTCAGTCCCACAATACTGTTTCTAATATGAAGCCCACAAATCGCCACCCCAAAATCTTCGCCTCATATCTCCACAAAGAGGAACTGTGAATTACAAGTAATTGGCCCAACATCATGGGCCCAGCACAATGTTACGGAGAGGTTTCAGTGTGGATTTCAGCCACTCCCCCGAACAGAAACACCATTTTTTAAAAGTATCTAACAACCCGTGATGGTCAATCAATTCCAGGTCGAGTGTTGTGCCAATTCTACTAAACCTCACTGTAGCCTTTAACACAGTTAACAATTTTCTCCAAGATCATCTTACATGTGATGTTGTGATTCAGGGAACTGTCCTAAATGGATTTGAATCATATCAAAAGGACAGGTCTTTTTCAGCCTAGATCGGAGGTCATCAGCACCCACGATCTGTGGTGTCCTGCAAGGGCACATTCTAGGACCGCTCCCATTTGCCCAATATCTGCTCCCCTGGGCTTCATTTTGCAGAAATATAATTTACTGTATAACTGCAATGCTGATGATACAAAGCCGTACCTTACACTGAAGCCCGACGATACTTCCTGCTTGAGGGACTTCAACTGAAATGGTGAATTCAATAAGGGCCCAACTCCACACATTTTCAACATGGAGTTGGGGTTTTCTTGAATTCGCCGATTCAATTGTTTTGATGATGTTAAAAATATGGTGGATAAAAAAAAAAAAAAAAACTTTCTCCGATGAAATGAAGCAAAAACAGAAGTCATTATTTTTAATTCCCATGGTTTGACATGTTTCTTTCAGAATATCTAAGCTCCCTTTCCTCAAACTAATAAAAAAATCCTCGTGTCCTCTTCGACTTTTCACTCAGTTTTGAGTGACTGATGGGGCAGACATGAGGGCAGCTTTTCAACTCCTATCCATCTCCAGACTCAAAACTCTTCTCTCCCGTAAAGACCTGGAGACAATTATCAAGTGTTTATTTCCTCTCTCATGGATTACTGCAATGCCATTTCCTTAGCTTTTCCACAAGCCTCCCTTTCCCGACTCCAACTGGTCCAAAACATTGCAGCTTGACACCCAACTTAAAAAAAAAAAGGCATAATTTCTCACCAGTGCTGATAGCTGTGCACTGGCCAAATTTCAAATTGATAAAGTTTTACTTGTTTTCTTAAGTTCAGTATAGACTGACAACACAAAGTATCTGATCAACTTCACCCTTAATCCACTCAGATCTTCAAACAAGATTCTCCTGTCAGTTCCACGGTGAGATGACCAGTCTTTACCATTCCTGCAGCCCAACACTACAGAACAGTTTATCACTTGAAATCAGGTCAATGTCTCCCACTGCCAATTTTAAAACTAAAGCTGTATTATCATTCCCTTGCTTTTAAGCGTATTTGATGTTGATTGCGTCAAGTTCGTACCGTCTGGTTCCGCTTTGTTCTTTGACATCAGAATGAAGTTTTTACTCATCTGCATATCTGTTGTTCTATTTAGTCCGCTTATTTATGTTCTCTGGAGCAATGAACACAAAAAATAAACATTAATTCAACTACATAGGGTTTACAGTCACAAGTCAAGTCAAAAAACTAGGTAAGAGAAGTTGATCCGTGACTCAATAAGTTAGAAACCGACACGCTGCAGATACCAGGGGACCTTTGGTTCACCAGGTTTGGAGTTTTTGATCTATGACTTACAGCAGCACATTCCCATGAGAGCAGTTTGATATCTGCTCGGATGATCAAGGCTCGTTACAGCGTTCAAGAGCACCACAGTGGTACCGAACACAGAATTTAACCTGGAATCTGTAGCCACACTGTGACAGATACAGAAGCGAGCAGGAAGAGTGTAAGTTTCATTCACAGAAGTCATGATGCCGTTACACGGCACTAGCACTAGCTTAACCTACTGATCAGTGAGAACGCGATACAGGCTGTTCACTGGAAAAGTGTCTGCAGGCTAAGTGCTATTACAGACCATTATCAGCACATTCACACCAGTCAAGAGCTCTTGGCTTCATCGCTGCAGCTGCTCACTCTCATGATCCATTTCATAAACTGCACAAACTATAGCCGAGCAGTTTAGAAATATAATAATCCATATTTTAAAACAATCTTAACTTGTGCTCAATTAAATTGATTCTAAAAAGGCTTTACAATATAGGAAACCATTTGATAAGACATGCATCTCAAGAAACACCTTCCCTTCTTAGCATTTTATATGCTGTCCATAGAGGTTAAATTCTGACACACGGACTGGTAAACCAACAACAGTAGTCCAGCAGCTACCACTAGGAAAACCATGTCTACAAAGCTGGCACATTTCAATCTCTCCTCGTGTTGCACATGAATAGGCAATACAAGCATTACCACTATTACACAAACAAATCTTCATATTTTCCATATTTTTTGGAAAATACTTAACACTCTAGAGGACAAAACTTCAAACACAAGTAGAAATGGTGCCGAAGAATAGTGATCTGCTCAGCACACTGCGAGCCACAAGACCCCGAAAATAGCCCACACAACCCAGTACCCCACAGGGCGCCCTGTTAGTCAGCTTTTATCAAGGTGTTCAGGCTCTCGCACCCTGATGTACAGCCAGCAGCAGTGACAGCCACGATACAAGACCGAGAGAAATATACTGCCAGTCAGAGAAACAGTCTCCCTGATCCCCCCACCTCCACACAGTCGCACACGGTCAGCGCTCGCAAACATGTTGTGCAGAGAAATTCTGTTTAACAGACTGGTCAGGAAAATGGGTGTGGCTGAGGGCCGAGGAGCTACACCAATGAGAAGCGGCCAGGGAGTGCGGGCATTACACAACAGCCCCGGTCTCCTCTCGCTGCTCTAGTGGCTCCTGGCTGACCCCCGGCTCCATCACTCCTGACAGCACAGCAAACACCCGCGCCGGGGAGCCGTAAATCTCACATAATCGCACACGAATTTATGCATCTCAAACTGCACATTTCAGGTCAAGTCAGGGACAGACGGGGAGAGAGGGAGACAGAGGGATGGAGAGTGAGGGAGAGAGTGAGGCCGAGGGTGAGAGATGGAGAGAGGGATGCGGAGAGAGAGGAGGGGGTTGGAGGGTTAGAGACAGAGGAAGAGAGAGAGAGAGCGAGAGAGAGAGAGAGATCAAAAATACAAGACAGTACATGAAGACAGGCAGAAAGAATCAAAGACAGAGATGGACATTGACTGATGGACACAAACAGAGATGAAGAGATAGAGGAGGGGTTTCCGTAGCATTTCTGTAAGCAAAGGCGATGGTCAGATACGTCCTCTGGAGTAGCACAGCTTTCTCTGACAGATCGGCGAGTGAGCAGCCAGTCATCTTGTTGCCATGGTTACACAGCTCTGCTTGATGACCAGCCGACAGACACAAACTCCGCAGCGCAAATTTGGCTGTTTAATGTCGCCAAGCTGATTTATCTCAACTGCCCCAAAGACACAGAAACCGCTGTAAAACAGGAGTGACCATAAAACCAAACCGCGGTGCGCACCCCTCACCGAAAACACGGAGCAAGAGCTAAAATCACAGCGTGTACCGTAAAAGATTAAACCAGAGCGAAGTGAGTACGCCATCAAACAAAACCAAGACAAAGACAAAAACAATAATAAAACCAGTGTGTACCGTGAAACCACAGAAACTAACGAAAACACGCCGTTAAGTAAAAATGCTGAAACATGTTGTGCACCGCCGTTTTTACAGGAAGACAAAACCGCTGCACGTACCGTGCAACCACTAAACGATTGAAATGCGACCGCTGCTTGTACATAAAAACAAAGGCAGCCGTGCAAATCGCCACGGTCACGGTGACTGTACCGGAACGCACCTCCGCTGGCTATGTGAGGCATCGCAGGACCGTAAAGGCCTCACACAGTGACTGACGTTCTTTCCTGAGGTGATGAACAAAACCCAAGTTAAAACCGACTCCGTCGTTTCGTTAATAACCCCGTGAAAAATTTGAGATGTAAGAAGCAACATATTTGCATGGAGACGTTAGAACATGAGATCAAGCATCTTCAGTAACCACCGCACACAAGCGCAAGGTATTATTGGATAACTACTTCCTTGTCTGCTCGCAGATATCTGCTCAAACAGCACCAATAACAGTCTGCCATTTCTCCCTGCAATAAAACACATAGCTGCAAAATCATTATTGAGATCTTTTGAGTCAAAATATGATTATTTGTGTACGTGAAGGCAATCCAGGCACTCACATGTGAAAAACTGAAGGAAAGATAGTTAAAAGAGCCTTTATTATAGTGGCTAGAACATTCAAAAAGCCAACATGTTTCGACCACAATGGGTCTTCATCAGGGCTTCAAACAGAGACAATGGGTGTGATCTCACCTATATACCATACACAGCCAATGAGAGGAAGTCATCTGACCCGACACCTGACAGGTAGGTAAGCAGAAACGTATGCATCCTCATTTAGGCCAAGATAGAGCAGCGCACCTAAGCGATGAATCCAGAAAACTTCCCTTTGATTAAGTTTCTGGATTCTGTCACCACCCCTGACCAAAGATCCGATGTGCTCAACGCCCTCGATACGCAATAGTCATTGGCATTATGAACCTGGCTAAAATGTCTCGCCATAGGGTAATCACAGTTCTTAATGCGAATCGCGTATTTATGCTCAGCAAGGCGATCCCTCAGGCGTCTTTTAGTGCGGCCGATATAAAAGTTTTCTGGATTCATCGCTTAGGTGCCCTGCACTATCCTGGCCTAAAGGAGGACATTGATTTTACTTGTTTTTTGTGATGCCTGTTATAATTACTTGTATACACAGACGGACTGTTCACTCTCTGTAGTTTTTTCATCTCCTGTGGACATGTATTGTTATTGTTATCACACGTATAAATATGTCTGTACATTGTATGAATATATATATATATATATATATATATATATATATATGTGTATGTGTATGTTTTTTATATATATATATATATATATATTTTTTTTAAATTTATTTTTCATTTATTATTATTATTATTATTATTATTATTATTATTATTATTATTATATGTGCATATTGGGTAAGCATGTCTATGTATGTGGATATGTGTATATATTTGTTGTTGTTGTACGCATACGTTTCTGCTTACCTACCTGTCAGGTGTCGGGTCAGATGACTTCCTCTCATTGGCTGTGTATGGTATATAGGTGAGACCACACCCATTGTCTCTGTTTAAAGCCCTGATGAAGACCCATTGTGGTTGAAACATGTTGGCTTTTTTTGAATGTTCTAGCCACTATAATAAAGGCTCTTTTAACTATCTTTCCTTTCGTTTTTCACATGCGAGTGCCTGGATTGCCCTCTTGTCTTCGATTTATTATTTTCCTTGTTCTCCAAGAGCACCCGACGCACTTTTTATATTTACTCTTATTATTAAGAGCTACCAGTCTTCTCTGCTTTTTCCACGATGATTTGTGTGTTAAGTGCCGGTGTATTACAATGGCCCTGTTACCCAGAGATCTCACTGCTAGTGTTCGCTCACGCCCACACGACTGAGACACCAGAGATTTCAAACCTAATAACCCCAGGGGCTTTTACTAGCCTTCTATTGCCCCACTAGCCCACTTATGGTGCGCTAATGAACTCATACACACACACTGCTCTGGGTAAATAGGTCCATACCCATCATTTAATGGAGTGTAATGCAACATAAGGTGTGCAGGTAAGGCCGGGGTCAAGAGGTCGAGTGCCTCAGGTGAGTTTTCCACAGTTTCTCTCACATAAGTCACTCTGGATAAAAGCGGTCGATTCGTGAATAATGAGGTGTAACCTGTTCCACCCCAGCGATGCTTTTTCCAGCACTGAAAGCACAGTCACGGGGTCACAGACCGATGTAGGAAAGAACAAGTGAAACGGTTTCCATGGAGATGAAATCAATACTGAACGAATCAACAAACACTACTCTGCACAGAGTACACGTCCCACACGAAACCCTGATCACTGTCCTATAAAAATATCCTGACTACTTTCCAAATGCAGGATGACTTTTCATACAAGCCACTACTGCCACCTAGCGGTCACCAATATTACACAAGTGTACCTTCCTGCACATCATTGAGTACTTGGGGAGTTTCATTTTCACAGATGAGCAGAATCAAATTATTTGAGGGCTTTAAATTTACCAACATCTACAAGTATCTCAAAATAAGTAAAAAAAATACAGTCTGAAGCCCAATAACAATGACATCATGAGGAGAAGCATGGCTCATATTCTCTTCAGAGACAAACTTAAGATGGAGGCAGGGCAACCGTACCTTTTGGCCCTCATCTGCTCCTGTAGTCTGCTGTACATCTCCAGGACTGGAAATGAGACAGACAGGGAAACATCGTCAGGTTTGCGATCCACTTTCACTGACAGTCACCGTCATGGCTTAACACAGTGACATTACTGGCATGTTTCTACAACAATGGAGTGCATCTGACGAGCAATTAACCTTTTTACTCACATGAACACATCAGGCATTTCCAGGCTAGAGGAACCTTTCATAGTTCTAAGAACTTAACTGTAAGAACCCCTAAATTTTATTGTATCCACAAAGCAGGACCTGTGAATGATTGTAGGTCTGTGAGGGCCTTTTTGAGGGATTTTTAGCTCCAACTTCAGAGCAGAGCAGCAGAGGAGCTCTGAGTGAGGCAAGTGTATATTGATAACGATGCTTCAGGGGATCCTACTGGCAGTGTGAAAGCAAACAGAAAAAAGCCCTTAAAGGTGAGCAGTTCCCAGGGACGACCCCACTGGCCACTTCCTCTCAGGGACGCCCTGGAACTGCTCAGTCCTTCACTGCCTGTAGAACATCGTCTGCAGTACAGAATTTCAGAATCAGCCTGAGGCAGTACCTGGCAGGCAGTGGGTCAGTTTGTCGATGGATGTGGCGATGTTTCTCTGCTGCAGGCGACACTGCTTCAGTTCCTCCATCGCCATGAGGAGCTGAGGGACACACACAGGGGAGCAGAGTCACATTCACTCAGAAATAATCCCGTTCAGCGATGAGCGGGACTCGATAACACAACACACACAGCAGTAGGGCCTTCTGCTGTGTCACCATTATGCACGAAAAACTGACGTTCATTTCAAAGGTGCTGAACAGAACATGAACATCTTTTCCCAGCATCCAGAGTAACAGAGAGTGGGTCCACAGATACAGAAATTCAGAAATGATGACATACCTCCTTGCCGTCATTCTGCAGCCTGTGGTTTGTCTCAGTCACCTGACTCTGAAAGCAGCGAAAGAGCCAATCAGGGTAAAACACACACAGCAAGAGCACGATACCACGAAGAAGGCGGAGGTTCCTTCTGCTAATCGTAATCTGATTCACTGGACTTAAGCGCTTGAATGGTAAATAAACCACATTTATTTATGACTCATGATTCCAGCTCAAAACACATCCCTCTCCCTCCCCAATTACCCGTCCAAACTTGGACTCGGTCCTGTCCCCCAATTCTCATAATTCCTACAGACAGGGCAGTGAGTCCATTTCAAAATTAAAAGTTGTAAATTATATGAACATTTTAAAATGATGGCGCTTCTTAAGTTTTTTCAATATTAAAGTCAACTAGTCCACACTTGGGGGTGTGCACACCATAATTCCACAAAGACTTGCTAAAAATGCTTGTAAACATGTAACGATTGCATGTAGACAGGTTATATTTTAGAATTTGAGAGGGGAAAAAAAAAAAAAAAAAAAATCAGCTTTGTCAGTCCCTGCTTACGCCAATGCGCAATGCCCACGTGCAGTTTCAGACTGACTGAGCGAGAAAAAAAAACAGACTCAAACAGAAGGACAGACAGTTCTGCTCAAAGACTTAAATTCCTCACTGAACATTAAAATGAATATAAATCCAGACAGCCAGGCCCCAGTATGCGCCCGCACTGCCCCCCTCACCTTGAGTTTCTGCGCCTCTCCTCGCACTTTGAGCAGCTCCGTGATCGAGTCCACGAAGCCCTGGAAGTGGTGATTGCACATCTTCTCGATCTCGCGGTCATGGTTACGGATCCGCCCGTCCAGCTTATCCATAAAGAGGCCATGTTCCTGGCCATCGTACACCGACCTGTAAAGGCCGCCAGGGGGCAGCAGAGAGCACGAAGACATTCGCGTTAGCACCAGTCCTGCGTTATCACTAAACCGGACTCAAAAACTCCGGCGAGGAGGCTAAATATATCATCTGCATAGACCTCTGTTGCTCATGGCAATTTATAGAGCAACTGTCAGGATACCAGGGTAGATATTTCAGCATTAAAATAACCACTCAAACATAATAGGCTGATATCAGATTATATCAAACAGTCAGTCAGTCTGGCTGCACAAGATGCAAACATGCCAAAACAGGGCCGAGGATCGTCTCTACCAAACACTCCCACCACAGCGTGGCACTGTTACAGAGGGATAAAGTTCAGCTTGCTGTCCGTCAGCCTTTCCCCAAACACCACATCCCGCAGAACATCTCCAAATGTGATTCAAGTAGTTTTCTGTGTTTTTATGAATCTTTGAAATTCTGCATCACTCATCAGTTAAGGTTCTGAGCGACTCACCTCGGGCTACAGCTGAATGACACGCGCTACAAGCGCTTAACTTTAGCACAGATACCACGCTGCCTCGTCGTAGTAAATAAATACGCAAAACATAGCAGAACATACCACAGAGTGGATCAGCTGTTTTTATAACACAGATGGGCTTTAAAAGAGTGGTGTGAATCTGTAACTTCATAATTAAGACGGCAGGTCCAGTTCCTCCCCTGCTAAAGGCATTAGCAATAAGAGGGAAGGTGACTTAGAGCCTAGGCAGGGTTACTGGAGTCTGTGTAGAAGAGCACCGGACCAATCAGAGACAGGGGGAGGACCTAAAACATGAATTTATCCTAAAATGCAATGTCCCCTGACAATCAGACCTGTTGATTTAAAAAAAAAAAGTTAGCATGAGTACTCTGGACATTAGCTGGGCTACAATTCAGAAAAGCGATGATGGATGAGAGTGGTCGGGGGTGCAGGGAATCAGCATTTGGGGGAGAAGGGTGCGGTATCAGAGCTCTGGGGTTAAGGGTGTAGAGAGGGTCACAGAGCTTGGGGACATAGGAGTCGATGAGAGAGTCTGAGGGTGAAGAATAGGTGTGGTTTGGAGGATAAATTTAGCACACAGGGGCATAGCGGCGGACGCTCCCAGAACAGAAGGGCACAGGAAGTTCCGGCCCGGGACCGGCGTCCAGAGTGACGCGACTGGAGGACAGGAGCAGCAAGGGATTGGCTGGGCAGAGACTGTTTACTCTCCACCCGCGGCTCACACACAATGAGCTTCACCTGTCTGCACCAACCACGCACTTCCTGTACGCAGGACACACCCCTCCGATCTGCACACTGCCTCCAGCCCTGACGTCACCACAGTCTTCATCCACACACAAACACACACAGGTCTCACACTCATGCACGTGCAGGCACGAGCAAACAATCCAGACACGTGTGTGCACATACTAATACAGCACACACACACACACACACACACACACACACACACACACACACTCCTGAGCCCCAGCTGCACCATGTTCACACACTAACACAGGCTGCAGGCATCTCTTCACGCAGTTTGGTGCAGATCCTCCCCCCATTAAACCTGCACCCCGAGGGACGGAGACGCAGCCCCCGCCCCCCCACGGACAGGCCAAACTTACAGTGAGGATACTGTGTCCCCCACCCTCCAGAACACTGTCCCAACAGGGTATGTAACAGAGCTAATAAGCATTATAATATAATATCAGAGAACAATATTCACAAACCCAACAGAGAACAATGACAATAAACAGCATGTAGCCCCAGGCTGTGAGATGATGTTTCCAGCTTCACAGACAGCTGCGGGCAACGGTTCAATTTTTGCAAAATCTAGAAGTTCAAACACAAGATTAAGGCAGGTTTAACTTTGTTCTGTCACTTCTACAGGAATACCATCGACAGGTAAACCACCATTATAATTAGGTTAATTAGCGCAGCTCCAGCATAAAGTGAAGTATCTGTACACAGAAGTAATTGGACAGCTGATATGAATGTTAGCGTCGTATTAATGGCCTGAATAACTAAACACTCGAGCTCTGACACAAGTGTTAACCAGGAGTCTCCTGCTCTCCTTCAACAGATGTAAGGTCATTTCCTCCTCAGAACCTCAACTCTCAGCAAAGCTCTCCAGGAACAGACATGAGAGCACACAGCTCTAGGGCAAGAGAGTCCAGAAAGTTCTAGAGCAAAAACAGCTCTAAAAATGTCCAGAGAGAGAACCGAAAGTGAACTGAAATAGTTTTCGGAAGAGTATCGGTTCATGGAGAGCTCAGAGAGAGAAATTAAAGGCAATGAAATATTTGACTAACACCAAAACTGCACCGACACTCCAATGCCAAAGAGTGGCCACCTCAGGTCAACTCATATCGACCAATACACACCTCTCAAGTCTCAAAGCTTGTGTGCGGTAAAGTTTGCCTTCATTACTGTGCACTAAAGCCGCAGTCCAATCAAAAATGTACAACCAGGCAAGGTTAGGATGAAGAACAGGACTCTACATAGCATTGATATACATCACGCACGCATATGCAGGATCAGCTCAGCCAATTCCTCATAATGGGGAGGGTCAGGGTTTGGACCGATAAAAACAGATCTGGAATCAGCCGCCTGCCAGCCCTAAGAGGATTTCCACAGGCCCTCGGCTCCTAGCACCTTATGGCACCAAAACCCCACCCTGCCTCTCGCCCTTTCCTGCAAACACCAGTCACCAGCCCTGACCTGAAACAACCAATAAACAGGCACAGTTTTATCTTATCAGTTTATCCATTAGCACCTATTTATCCATTAGAGCCTCACAGAACTAAACCTCGGTCTGCACTGTACGCACAAGAGTGAACAAAAGTAGAACACTAGGGGCAGAAAATAATAATTTACATAAGGATTGAGTCACCACATCGGTATGTGACATAGTGTCGCCATTGGAACATGTATTCACACTTGTGTTAACACACACACACAGCGATGGCAGGGTTTTCCTGTGGAGACTGCGCGCACAGCTCAGTGTAATGTCACACACTCTGATGATATGACTCAGTGTGCGCTGACAGAGGGACAGGCAGGATAAGTGTGTCATGAGGAAACGGCACAAAGGCTCACGGGTTCACGCCCAGCGTGGGCCACAGCTTTGCTCCACAGCCGCGCGAAACGAAAACAGCAGATGCGATGGACGGAGTACAAGCGTAGCCAGAGGGGTCCTGCCAAAACAAAAACGCGTACAAATAATGTGCTCTGCCTCTCCACAGCCCTCAGAGGGAACGGTTCCTGTACCATGCAGGGTCTGTGTGAAATTCAACACCAGCCCGAGTTTCCTCAATCACAAATCTACAATATCCAGGGCTCCTCAAAGCCTGAGGCTTGTGTGACGATGCCTCAATACTCGCAAAACCCAACAGGGCCAGTATTAAAGCAGCACTACAGTTAGCTGGCTAGCAGAGAAAAACCAGCACCAGTGCTTAGCTTTCCATGGTCCAGATTCTGGAGGGCTCTGGGCTTAACTTGCTTCAATTATTGTACTACGTACATGATAAAGCCAGGGTTTAATCATAACTCGGAGTATCTTCAATTAAAATTATTAAAAACAGTAGAACGAATTATATCATAGGGCAAAGCCATCTGGAATGAACAAATAACGGGCGCCATCTTGGTTAAGGGTGACCCAATATAATGACCGGCAGTGATATCGGAAATGTTCCATATATTTCCACACACGCCGGCCAGCAGCAAAAAGCGGCAGAGGACTCGCCCAACATGGCCGACAGGATGACACAAGCATGAAATCGTTGCGTCTGCTCTACTGTTTCAGAACTCTATTATCACACCTTGATCGGCGAGTGATGTCTCCGTGTAGAAGCCTGGTTTCTCGCAGCTGGTGAGGCTGGCCGAGTGTGTGCATTACGGACAGAACCCTGGGTGATCATCACTCAATCAGCCAGTGAAGCCCAGGGGTCTCCCAGTAGAGCCCCTCAGACTGAGAGCTCCGCTGGCCTTCGCCCCATATAAGAAATCACACTTCCATCCAGTCTGAGCCACACCGTTCAAGACCCCAGCTCGAGGGCAAGTGGACTTCCGTTCCCTGCGTGTGTGTTTCAGTGCGTGCGTGCGTGGCGTGTGTGCCGTGCGTGCCGTGCGTGGCGTGCGTGGCGTGCGTGCGTGGCACGCCTGCCTGTATCACACTGTGCAGTGACCACATGGGGCAGGACAGTGGGGATACCGCTGCAGTGTTTTCTGACACTGATAAGCAGACAAACGCCCACATCAGCCCGGCAGTAAGAGCTTCAAGGCTGCAAGGCTGGATATACAGCACAGAATTTGATGACAGCCGAACAGACCCCCACGACAATAGCTGTTACCATTACAGCAGGAGAGACTTCCAGCACAATAGCCTTTAGCATTAAGCCTAGAGCGATAAATGCAGCTATTGTTGCTAAATGAAGCAAGATATCAAAATCAAAGCTGTTGAAAACCTGTGGGGAGCCCTTTTAAATAAGTTGCCACGTGATAGGTTTTCAAAAGCAGAAGATAATTAAATTTATATATTGTTCATTTATTTCAGCGCTCTAAGGGTTAAAGCTGAATGCACTCCCAGCACAACAGCCTTTAATATGATCTCAGGACAGCCTCTCGGGACGATAGCCTCTAACACAAGGCTAAATGGGTTCACATTATCTGCAGACTTCACTTTCGTTTGCGCTTTGATTGGATAACTGTTCGACACCGACATGGAGCAGCGAGGTGCCGCAGGGGGGTTTGGCAGCCATTCAGAGCGTGAGCTGTAACTGTCGGACTCGCTGGAGAGTGACGCAATCTCAGCCAGGAGGAACAGTGAGATTCGCTCGACAGCATTCCTTCTGTCCCGCACCGCGAACAGATCCAACCCGCCACTGCTCCGGCCGGGCCGTCACCAAACAGCTGGCCTGGCTACAAGACGGAACCTCTCCTGTACAGAGTCGGACCGAGGACGGCTCACAGAGTAAAGATTTCTAACAATTCCAGCTCCCTCTTTTAGCGCAAAGGGAATGTGCATCCAAAGCTTGGTACTACTAGCATGTAGAAATGAAATTAAGATCCACAAAATAATCGCATGGAGATCTTCTAAGAGTTTGAATAAACACAGGAACAAAGAAGTGAAACACATTCACCCAAACCTGGGAGAAGTGCTTTCAGGTAACCGTGGACTATAAAACACCACACTCTGAGCAAACAGAGATGATGAGGCGTGAGGGTAACTACAACAGCGCGTTAAAGTGAGCAAGGTCAGAGAGGACGGCCTCTTCTGTTGAAGCACTCAGCAGAGCCAGGGGTCCTCAATCGTACCGAGAAAGGGCCGGTGCGGGCGAGGGCTTTCAACCCAAACAAGCAGCGACACCCCTGACACTACTACTGAAGCTCTTTAGCACAGACTCATGGGGTTGATCAGTAGTATCAGGTGTGTAACTGCATGGTTAGAATGAAAGCTGCGCCCACACCGGCCATGTCCGGGTAAGATTGAGAACCCCTGTTCCAGACCATCAAATAAGCTTCATGGTTGGGGGATCAAATCCATATTGAATCCTTGCCAATGTCCAGTGTACTCAGCAGGTCCCTAGTCTCTGCTCTCGCACAATAATACACACATTACTCCAGTGTGCATCAGTACAGGCTCGGGCCTGTGGGCTGCGGTGCGAGAGAAGACGCAGCTGTGTGTTAAACTTAGACAGCCTGCTCTTCTACACTCTTACATCACTGGTTGCATCAGAAAGCGGGCGGGGCTTTCAGAGCCAGGGTACAGATGGACGAGTGTAATCCAGGGCAGGGACAGGCATTAATCCCAGCATCTGTACAGACATGCAACAGGGCGTCGTCTCCTGCCAGAACCATCCATCAGCGCACACACACACACACACACACACACACACACACACACACACACACACACACACACACACACACACACACACACACACACAGCTGCGCAGCCCTGTAATCACCATTCGCCCAACGGGGCTCCAGCACCAGGCTTCGGCCGAGTAGGGGCAGCGCTGACGCCTCCCACACGCCGGCTAAAGGCTCATTTCCTCCCCACCCGCCGAGCGCCTGGGGACAGGGCTCTGACCCAGGATTCCTCTGCATAATATCTACTGTCATGAGTGGATAAATAATGTGAGCTCTATTCATTACCAAAGAGATGGGAATCTGAAATGCGTTAAATATTGCAAACACTGATAATATGTTTTGCATCAGCTGCTTTTCCCAGCCGAAAATTCTTACTGAGGTTCTTCTGAAACTGAAACAAGTTGCGACAGGCTGAGGGGTCAGGGGATTCGAACTCTGGGGGCAATGCACAGCATGACCGTCAGAAGTAAGGGAGCGTCTGAAAAGTGAACAGCAGTGGAATAAAGAATAACGCATGATCACTGCCTCCTACAAAGGGAACATTCACGCCTCATTCTGACTGCGTCAGCATTTTTATTAACCCTTAGAGCACTGAAATAAACTTTTAAAAAACAATTAAATTTATCTTGTGCTGTTGAAAATGTATCTTGTGCTCCCTGCAAGAGCTCTTTTAAACAAGTCGCCACATGATAGGTTTTCAACAGCTTTCATTTTGATATCTTACATCATCAAGCAACAATAGCTGCATTTAGTGCACTAAGGGTTAAAAAAAAAAAAAAAAACCCAGCCTGGTTTTCATAAGAACAGCAAGTAAAAGTCAGAGCAATGATCCACGTGAGAGAAACAGATAAGAGGAACATAAGAGAGGGGAGGGAGTAATTCTTCATGTCTCCCTTCTCCAAGGAGTCTCAGAAATCAAGACCTCCCCGGGCAGCAGCAGGGAGTTAGACGAGATGTAACACCTGAAACCAGCTCAAGCCTCAACAGACTGCAAGTACTGGCGGCACTTTCCACCAACTGGATCAAGATAAACTGCTCACTAATCACTTGCAGAATCCATCAAAAACATGACTAGGCCGACCACTGAGAAATGCTACTTCAGCCATTGACTGGCACGGGTTAGAGTTTATTCATTTCATTACTTTTTTGCTGGGTTGGCTAACCCGGTAAAGGCAACACTTGCGATGCAAGAGCCACCACCACAGCAGATATGGGAGGGACACAGTTAGTCTGGGCTAGCATAGCTCTTTGCTCAAGTGCCCCCTACTGGCCATTCAGGCGCTTGCGAGTCATGTTGTGCAGTTTCCCCTGCCCTCGTTCTGTGTGCGGAGGGTTCGACGCTGTGAGAGAAAAGAATCAGCAGCTGCCAGCAAAGCTTTGGCTGGGATTGGAGATGCTAATTTTTATTTAAAAAAAAAAAAAAAAAAATGAATGGTGAAAAGTTTTTTTCAATACTTAATTCAGGATACGCCAGCAGCTTAAAATCTCAGTTTAATTCCCATGAATAGTGATACAATTTCAAGATCCATTGTCCTCTATAAACAGGCCCAAAGGAGAAGAGGCCAGGCTGTCAGGCTGACAGGGAGAGACACACAGTCTCACAGCAGAGCAGGTCGGCCAAGGTTATAACATCTGCACAGTCATCCCTCTGTCCGCCGGCCAGAGAGAGGAACCGTGGGGGTGTGTCAGGTCACACCAGGATACACACACACACACACACCGCATGAGGTCTCTGGGCCAAGTCCCCCATCACTCCAGCAGGGTCCGATTCCAAAGAGCCGGCCGCCTCTGGAGCGCAGCGGCTCCGCTCGGCCGGGCCAGAGGAAGCGAGATCGGGGCGGCCCCCTCGAACACTGAGGAAGTCATTAAACCAAATGGCCCGGCTCCGTCGGCAACTGGGCCCAACCGCTGGGTCAGACCCGTCCAGCACAAACTCTCACCGCCACAACCGGACTCCCGAGGAAGGAAATTACAGGGAAATATCACTGCATCTCTCTGGGGGAGGAGAGATTTCGCCCAAAAAAGGGCTGGAGTGAGAACAGGTCTCGGTTCTCGCCTGGTATCGGGATGAGAATTTACTCAAGAGCTTCATGACTGAAGACAAACATCAGTTAGTTGAGTCAAGAGTCAAAGACACACTGGAAAAAGGACATTCCTTCAAATTAACAACATGTAAAAAAAAAAAAAAAAAAAAGAATAAATAAATAAAGGAAGGACATTATTAAAGAAATTTTCAGGCTATCCATTATGAGTGACAAATGTGAATGCATGCAGGGATGAATTCATGTAAGAAATATCATAAATGTTAAATTGCGAAATTCAGCACCTCTAATAAACTAAAATACAGAGATAAAGGACAGCAGAGAAACTTGGTTCCATTCCATTTGACCGACCACAAGTCAATCCCTGAAAATTAAGATGGATTTCATCAATATTTTATTTTTCTAAACTGTTCTTAATTATTAGGTCAATGTAATCATTAGGCTCCTTAATCTTCACTGGTAAAAAAAGTAGGCTAACAGGCCCATTTGCAGCAATGCCAGGTCAATTGCTTCCAAGTAGATTAACCTGCATGCCTTGTGGATTTTGAATAGAACCAGGAGTACTGGAGGTTACCCAAAAAATATTGGACAACCTTCATGCCACTGCCTGAACCAGAGTAAACCACAGGAGAATAAGATCATTAGCACAAAGCATTGTTAGAAACTGTTCATTTTAAGAATGCGTGTCGCTCAAGCTTCCTCAATCAGGAGTGAACAAAACAGCTCCTTTACCAACGAGACGACCCAGCAGCCTCGACCTTGTACACTTTTAACCCTTAATAGCACAGCTTGGATGAGCTGTCGTCCAACACAAGCTGTCGCAAGCTGTTCATTTTTAAATGCTACACATACAGCTAACAGACACCAGCTTAAGGAATTTGCATGTTCATGTGAAGTAATCCCATCCCAGTAAGTTCAGCCAAACCCGGCTGTGTAAGGAGGTGCCAGGGAGCAGGGAGGAGTCGCTCCTTCCAAATCCAGCCACGAGAGATGACTCAGCAGGGTGGGGCCACCAGCCGCTCTGCACCCTTAAGAACACAGCAAAGGGAAAACGCACTGACAGCACCCAGCGCTCACTAATGACAGCACACAGAGAACCAGCAGCGTAACACTGAGAGCCCAGCAGAGCACTGCTGACACAAGCAGAGACCAGCAGATCCAGAAAACACACAATGACCAGCGGGAGCCGACCCACAGAGATCCCAGCAGGACCCTACAGACCCACGGAGATTCCAGCAGGACCCCACAGACCCACAGAGATTCCAGCAGGACCCTACAGACACAGAGATTCCAGCAGGACCCTACAGACACAGAGATTCCAGCAGGACCCCACAGACCCACAGAGATTCCAGCAGGACCCTACAGACACAGAGAGATCCCAGCAGGACCCTACAGACACGGATTCCATCTTTAACTCATAGCCACAGGGAAAGCAGCAGAACCCATACATCACACAAGATTATCAAGACTCCATCAGCGCAGAAACACACCAGCAGGAGAGACCAGATCGATAAGGAGACCAACAGAATAGAAGATCTGGACCACAGTAAGAGACCAAGCTCGTGACCCATCTGGAGGCAGTGTAGGCACATGTGTAACAAAGGTGGGGGGCTAAGGGCTGAGCCAATAGACTGAGAACAGGAAGGCTGGGCCCAGACCAATAATGACACAGAGAAAGGCCAGCAAAACAGCTCCCAAATGCCCATCACCATGACTAAGGTCAGCTCTATGTAACCTGTAATGGGGAATGTGAAGAAAGCAGAACTCCGAGGCGATCAAAGTCAAGATCTGGATGCGGAGACATACTGAAATATTATATACTCTTTTCTCAGGGCACCAGGTGTGTCATCGTGTTCCAGAGCGACTGGATGACTGAAATAAACTTCCACATTAGGCCTAATGTTTCATCATGGTTACACAGTTTAACAGCAGCAGGCTTACACTGCATTTATGGGGACAAACTCTGAATTCAGTGGTACATTAAGTCCCTTATACGAGCTGAAAGCAATCTAATGACTAAAACAGGTTTATATTCTCACCAAATCCATTCTGTGAGGGTCATGTTGCCATTTCTAAGCCTGTTGGACTCCAAGGAGAGAATCCATGAATCATGTGGAAAGTTACAAGTCAGAAGAATCCAGGAAAACACCCAAAGAACTGGTAGCCTGGTTTTCTTTAAATAAGGTCAGCATTCACAATTCCCATCATCAGAAAGATGGAGCAAAAACAGTATTCATATGAAAGTTACAACTTACAAGGGGAAATCCATTGATAAACATGGGCTTGTCTTACATTTGTCAATGAATTAGGTCTCCCAAGCCTTTTGGGATATCGATCTGCGGACTGATGACTCAAAAGAGGAACTTTTGAGAAGACATGGGCCTCATTACAACTGGTGTAAAGCCAGCGAAGCATACAATCACAACAATACCTTACAAACAGTCAACTATGGCGCCGTTAGTCCGATTGTTTTGGCTTCCTTCACTGTTTCAATGCCTGGGCAACTTGCCATATTTAGCAGTAAAATGCTGCTCATGAGCAGAAAATTTTAGTTTCAGTCTCGTAATGCGCAGTCATTTGTCTGAGATATGACACTCAAGCGCAACAAGGTTTTATAGCAAAACAACGATCAATGATCAAGAGCAAGTCCACCGCTTAACTTCTCCAGTTAGAGCGGCTGGTTGAAGGCCAGTTTAGAGCCCCACTGAGATGCTGCAGCACAAACTGAAACAGGCAGTTCGTACTCAAACACCATTTAATGCAGCTGAATTACAGTAATTCTGCAGAGGGTTGTGCCAAAATCCCTCCACAGTGAGAAGACTGACCCGCAGTTAGCAGAAGCATAAGCTTACAGTTGTTGCTGCTACAGGAAGCACAAGCAGTTAAGTTCAGGGGGACAAGTTCTCCATCACATGGGTCAGAGAATAAGGTTATTCAACAATAACTGAAATGGAAGAAATTGGGTGGGGGAGTAAGTTCTTCTACACAACACTGTACAACAACATTCTAGGATATTCTGAGCTTCCAACAGACTGGCGACAGCCCTCTATCCTTTCTGGATGACAAACTCCCCCAATGCATAAATCAAAATCCATACATGGTTTGTCTCCATTAGCACTGAAGAACCGAACTGGTCAGCACAGAGCTCGGACCTCAACTCTCAGAAACATTGTTAGGATGAACAATGATGCTAACATCACAAAAGGAATGACTGCGAAATCTACTGTTCAGCATTTCTAATGCATTAGCCCAGCATTACCAATGCATTTACAGCTGGAATGGAACCAAACCAATCCAGCGGACTGTATACACTGCCCATTATTTTCGTATAGGATACTGGACCAAGTATCCATGCACCTTTGACCATGCAGTGCACCACCGAGCAACAGAGCGCTGCACGCTTAACCGCAGCATAAGAATGCATGTTTGTGGCACATGCCACACGCTCAACACTACAGCCACAGTGAATGAGCAACACAAACCCAGTGTGCGTGGGAACTGGGAAAGACCAGCAGAGCTCCTACTTGCACGTTAGGAAAACCGGTCAGGCAAGCTTCCGGAGCTCGGCACAGCCGATAGAGATGGAGATGCCGCTGCCCCACACTTCCTTGTATGTATCAGCACTCCACAGAAAGCAGAGGTGTGTATTCCAATGCTCCGTCAGTAAAAGCCATACCTCACTTTACTCCTGCACATCAGCACAGCAAGCCCATTTCACACATTAGTTAAAACTCTTAGCTGGGAGGTCATTCCGATTATCAAATCCAGGCAAACAAAATATAGGGGAGACAGGACTCCCCAAAACTGGCCCTCAAATCCAAATCCAGCCCCAGTTTCACCATACTCCCTCCCCCGCCCCCCCAAAATCACCCAGGCAACCCGCCGGCCCTGCTGTGGAGGATATTCCCATGTGCTGAACACCACACCCCCTCAGCCCAGCTCCGCCGCCCTGCACACGGCTCTTGGCCCCAAAGGCAAACAGCACCTTGGGATCTCAGTCACCATCCGGCACATTGTTCTCAGGTTAATTGCAGCTCATTAGGACCTTAAAGGAGGGGGGGGGGCTTCTCTCAGTCGAGAGAATGCCTTTGTCATTAGGCGTCATCCCCAATTACGCTACCTCTGCCAGCCAGTCAAAAAAAATCCCGACTCACCCCCCGCCCTCTGGCTGACCCTCACCATAAAAACAGCTCCTGAGGCGTTTGTTCCCGATTGTTTGTTCCAAATTCCTCAGGTGGACGTCATGGGGCATTTCCCTCTCTTGTGCAACTGAGCGTGTCTCTAAAACTCGCCCATTGTGGAGAGACCCAAACAGGTCCATTTCCACCTCCGAGCCGTCAGGACGGGTCTCACCGAATACAGGAAGTACCTGCTCTGGGCCTGCAGGGCGTCACAGGAGCAAACACACAATGCCTGCTAAATTCAGGTGTAGTTGGGGTGGAGGGACTGGATTGGGGTCTCGAGAGTGTGCCTGTAGTGCCCGGGCTATTTTTACCCCCTGCCAACGCTGCCCCAGCCGGACAGGAATAGCAGCGGGGCTTCCTCTCGCCGCTCGTTTCCAGGACACCAGTAACAATGCCACAGCCAGCTGTCACACACCACAGAGCAAAGACCACAGATCGGATCCAGCCTGCGCGCCGACCACCCTCCATAACACTCACCATGGTTTCCACAAACCTCTCCTCTCTGCCCATCAACACACCCAGCCATTCACGGAGCAAGCAGCTTACAGGGGCAGCCATTATGGAGCTAAACACTGGGAAGCCCCAAAAAATCCAGCCAATTACATCCCCGTTACACTCACACCACTAGGAGAACACTGCATGATGTCACATCCACCCAACTCTCACATTACTAACTTATTCTATTCAACATGTGCACCAAGAACACAAAAAATCATATCGATTTAGATTATATACTAACACTTATAGTAAAAATCCAGGTTTTGTGAGTCGTTTTGTTTGCGATGCCATTTTTATGCAAGTCTTGAAATTCAAAAATAAAATGACAGCGTACAATATTTGAAATGTGACGTCATGCTTGAGACAGCATGAATTTCTTTATGGTCGACTGCTTTGGGGTGATATATGATGTCTTATTTTGAAAATTTTAACTTTGTTCCGTCTAAAAGAAAATATTGAACTTAGCAGTGACAATGGATTATGTGGACAGACGGTTTTTAATGTACCTCAGAGTGTGAAAGCCCTTCACACTGAATCATGGGAAAGGGCTCGCAGTGCCTGTAGAAGTGAAAACAAAAGCTTCCAGAAACTTCTGTAAAGACCCTTCATTTGCTGTTCCATGACCACACAGAGCACCGTTACAGGACTGCTCCAGAATCTCCATCCCATAGGACACGAGTCACACTGAGGTGTTAAACCATTACCAAACACAACCTGGAACTCAACCCAGACCTTCATCGCCTTCATCTCATGAGCCCAATACATTTATAATGAGCTGTGTGGAGAAAAGCTTGGAGGGGATGGCGGTCAGGGTCACCTTTGGGCTACAGTACAGACTGCTATAATCAGAATCTGGCTAAAAGCTCTGACGCTGTAAAGAGCAGCAGAGTGTGTCAGGAAAAAGCTCTTTCAGCGGGACAGAACATCACAAGAGGAGAGGATCTGCACACACCCATCCTAAAATCACCAGGAAAATCAACACATTTGGCCAATGAAATAAAGAACAATAATTTTGGCATTTCATGAAAAGTAAGAAATAGCCTTAATATATCATGCTTTTTTACCCAAATATTGCACGTAATTCAGGTAATGACATTTCCAAACATGCTACAGCAGACATGAAGAAAATCAAGCTCAAAAGAAGCTGCCGAACACAAGAGGTCACAGTTCTGCTTTAACGTGATTACGAAAACAAAACAGGGTCGACCATCATTTGCTGGCACAATAAATTATTAGTTTTCATGTGTCCATTCATTTTCACTAAATGCAAACCAACAAATTCTTTAATTTGACCACTTAATTTCTCCATTCCTATGACATTGTTTCCAATGTGTCCTAATGTGGTCAAAGTTTCAAACTTCATGGCTTCCATGGATATGTCTGTTAGCATTTGGCTTAAGGGAAAATAACTGCTGTTAACATGAAACAACTATAAACAAATTTACCGCTTGTTAAAATTCTAATATTAAAACTGATTGGAACACAAACCAGGATACAGTGGTGGCCTACAGGACCGATGTAGAGAACAAACATTTTCTGAATGGATATTTTCATAATATTTTCACGCATAAGGATTACAGCTCATCACTGATAATGGTTCAGAGCAGCAGAAAGGCTCTTCTGCCCTCTGTGCCGCAGATTTCCTCATGACCGCTGAACCTTGAAGGTGCGAATCGCTGCATCTGTTTGTGTTCATGTCGCTGGGGGATTCCCCAGGCAGCACAACGAGGGTCTGAGTCTGAAAACCCTCTCTGCCTGCTCACCTTACACCCAAAATGAGGGGGTGAAAGGTCACCTGTATTCTGGGCTGCTCTCTGCCTGGTGAACACAGGACAGCATCACTTCCCATTTTAGATGCAGAGCAAACTTGAGCCCAGTTAATGGCTATATCCATTAGGCTAAATTTAGAAAGCGCACATCAGCATTTGGGAAATGTGTTGAATAAAGAGCTAACGACTCTGCCGAGATGCAGACGATTTCCTAGCAACCTGCGTCAGTATTTAGGGGAGACACCTCCTTTCCACAGAGATTAATGAGAAAAACTGAAGAGCAAATGAAGGCCAACTACTTGTGAGGTTTAGGTTGTCGTCTGTGCTGCAATCGACCCCCCTGACAGAACGGAGCGCGGCCAGTTCATGCTCGCAAAGCGTAACCCGACCTTCCTGTTATTCTGGGCCCGATTATCTGAGGGTACCGGGGGCACCACCAGAGCTGGGGAATTACATTTCTACACATCTAACATATGCACCAACCACAGCACCCAACAGGTCTGCGAAACAGAGTTAAAGGTCAAAGGTGAAATTTATACAGAACAGAGAAAAAGCACAGGGGAAGGGAGAGGGGACCTGACTGCTGATCTGACACTGCCAGCTTCTAACTTACAGCAGGTACACAGAAGTGCAGTCAAAGCAAACCTGAGGAGCAGATCTCCTCTCCCACACTTACACAAGGCTGCAGGTAAAGAGCTCCCTGCATCTGCTCCATCCACCACACAGGCCCCAAGTCTCATGCACATCGCCAGGGCCACCAGACGCCAATGAATATGGGGACCATTACGTCATATTTCTACACTTCAGAAGGACTCCACTGGCCCACACACACACACACACACACACACACTCCAGCAGCACACACATACATACATGCGCGCACACACACACACACACACACACACACACATACACATTCATGCACACACTCTCCATCTCACAGACACAGAAACATGCGCAAATATACCCACACATGAACATGTGCTCACTTTCACTTGCACTTGCACTTGCACGCACACACACACACACACACACAGAGTCATATGCACAGTCACACAAACCTCACACTGGCCCTCACTATCAATGCTTCTCCTCCAAAAAGAGGGCACTGGGCGACTGCCCCCGTTTTGGATCCAAAAGTAAGCTGACTGCATGCAGAGAGCAGTCAGGAGAGTGGAAAGTGTGAGACGCGTCTAGAGCCAGGAGATGCACACAAACACAGGTCACTGCGGACGGCCGGCCCTCGTGAGAAACACATCACCTCCGCCAGTCCAGAGTCAGATTCTTTACAACTCTCCTAACGCCAACCAATCCTTTATACAGAGAAACCCCAGCAGAAGCTATTGCACTATATTCTTCATTACATAAGTATTCATTTATGACACAAAAAAAAACACCGTTTCAAATGTATGCAGTTGAATGAGAACAATTGTGAGTCATAAAAACACAAGTAAAATTTTAAATTTCTAAAAATTAAAAAAATAAAAAATAAACAGTTCCTCGCTGCCTCCGTTCTGCACAAAGGCTGCACGTCAGGACGGCTGACAGCGCACCGTGCACAGCCGTACCGTCAAGGACCCTGCTACACATCTGAACAGCAAACTCAAAGTCAAATTAACCCTCACAGCGCTGAAATAAATTTTTTAAAAATTCTAATTTAATCATCTTGTGTTGTTGAAAACCTATCATGTGACAACCTGTTTAAAAAAGCTTCCCTGCAGGAGCACTTTTAAACAAGTCGCCACATGATGGGTTTACAACAGCTTTGATTTTGATATCTTACATCACTGACCAACAACAGCTGCATTTAGCGCTCTAAGGGTTAATAACAATGAACTTTGCATGAAACTTATGCAGCTGTGTGATACTGCTCATGGCAGCCGACCAAAGACCTGATCAAGCGGAATAACTGCCCAACTACATGTAGTTCGCCTCCTCAAATGACAAATAATGTTTTAAGTGAGCTGCAGTCTAATGCCAACATTCCTTTCAATTGCTAATTCACAAAAAGCTGTACATTACGAAGTTACAGGAGAAACAACGTTGACATTTAAGCCAGCCATCGATGAGATTTACCGGACTGGCTAACATATGGGGTTCTGTCAAGGAACAGTCATGTCAAGTGCAAGAAATGTTATGGAGTGTTAGAGTGCTCCAATGCTTCTTATTACCTGAAAATGAAACGGTGCCAAAGAATACTGCCAGTACGTGTAGTTATTGTAATGCCATTGGAATTCACAGCAATCGAGCATGCGACAGTTTACACATCACTGTCCGCAAATACGCTGCCGTTTTCAGAGCCCAAATGAGCACGTCATGAATCAGAGCGTCTTCAGTCGCATCGCCCTCAGACCGCGGTATTAATCTGCTGCACCTGTAGCATCGGAGATTTCCTTTGTTTTCCTGGGTGAAATGAATCTCCACTCTGCAACAGCTTCAGCAGATGGATGTAGTGCTAGGTTCCCACTGTTACGATTCGGGGTATGATTGAATTCATGGTCTTAATCGTGGAGTAATCGTGGTGATCCTATCAGATCTTATCAGATCTTGAGGTCAGTCGTGGCAATCGTGTTGATCGTAGAAAAGTTTTGGACGGTTCAAAAATTTCCGACGATCAACACGATTAATTGTCAATCGTGATCATCGCATCACCTCGTATCCAAACCTGAAATTCGCATGTATTCGCGTCTTTGCATTGACTTTGAATGCAATCTGTCGTGCGAAAAATTAGTTTTGCGTCCGGTGTGAAAGCAGCTTCAGAGAAGTTCCATGATCAGCTACGAATGGCCAATCGTGGCGTTCGTAACGGAGCGCACGACAGTGGGAACTAAGCATAAAGAATCAATGGACAAAATTCCTTGCATCAAGTAGAAGTGAACCACTTTATTTTGATGAAAGAATGGAAACAAAAAAACAATAATCTACTGATCTTCTGCTGATCAGACCAAAGTGTACGCAATTCACTGACACCTCGCCAATGATCATCACAGCATAGAAATACATCAGAAATACTATACTTATGTTAACAAGCATCGATGCACGATGTTCTTCTCGGAAATGTGCATTATAAAGATTACTGAAACTGGCACAGGACAGGGCACTGAAGCAATCCACACAAAATATACGAAACCATACTACACTTCCACCATAAAAATACTCCTACTACGTGTAACACAATAACGATACTAATCATGCAAATTGGGCAACAGTTGATGGTAACACTCTAAATAAGCTTGGGTATTCAGCTCACAGCTGCTTCCTCCTTCGAAGAATAAAGTGAAACTTATGCGCATCGGTCAAAAACTGCTAAGCGACAGAATGGAACAAGGATAGGAGCATTCACACAAACAAGATTCCCCTTCAAAACACTCCGGATCTCTCAATGAGCTAATCATACAAACCATGACCTTAATGTTAGCAGTCAGGGGCGGTATTCATAAACCGTGCGCAAGTTACGTTGTGCGTAGGCTTAAATACGTTGGAGCTAAGTACAGGCGTAGAGGAGGTATTCAGAATCGATGTGCAGGGCTCCACTTAGCTCTGAAGGGCGTAAACGCCAAGATAAGCGCCAAGACTGGGAAACACCCTCGGAGTATTCCTTCTGAGCATGCGCTTTGCTCACTGGAAAAAAAGAGCACAGTGTTATAAGGCTGCAAGTAGCCTATCTCTGTTAAGCGGAAAAAAAAAAAAAAAAAAAAAAAAAACAACTGTGGAACCATGGAAATGTTTCGCTCCAAACACTGTTTGTCGGTCCAGCCATATACAAAACGGATAGTTACACTGGTGGAGCAGCAGTATTATGGGCCTAATATCAAAATGGTAATATGGTCATTTCGAAAGTGAAAGAAAAAATGAATGGGGGGCAGTGCAGCAGTGTAGGGTTTGCAAACTCTTTGATCTGCATAAAATCGTTTAGAAATCTATCATGTTGCACACGATGCACACTTGCAAGGCAACAGGCACAGTGCCACCACGCCCGTCCACCGGCTCAATCCACTCGCTCACTTCATCAACTAAGTCGAAGATATGTCGTCTTTCAAAAGGGTACTTCGAGTATAGTTCCACATTGAGCGAGTCTAGAGGATTGGCTCGATCTTGAAACAACCTTTCTCCTTGCAATTGTTGAGGAGCGCGCAATCGGTAAAATGCTGCCGCCAATTTGGATTTCGTCTTATGAATGGGTGTAGTACTAGTCCCCGGTATACTTGGACTTACACAAGAAGTTACAACTAACGTAGCGCTAAGAAGGGTTTATGGATACCAACTTTTCACCTGCGACTACACGTAGCGTTAAGAGCGTGCGTAGCGCCCCAAGTAAGGATTATGAATACGGCCCGAGGTCCCGCAAAAATTACTCTAAACCTGGAGTGGCCAACCATAGTCAAGGAGAGTTACTGCGCCTTTGAGTTTTGTCGTTGTATGAGGTAACATAGACTACAGCAGGTGATACACATCAACTCTGCTCACCTGGTTCACTGGGCATAAATTGAACGGAAAAAAACACCAGAAGACCTGTAGCCCTCCAGGCCCAGGTTTACCACCCCTGCTCTAAACTCTGGTGTGTTTTACAGACGGAGACCCATAAGTGATTTTCCTGTCTGAACAAAGAGGAGGATTTGAGCCAACAGTGACCATTTCAGCAGCCACATCAAGTCCCTGCAGTCCACTCAGATCTATAACTTTCCATAACAGCTCCTAACTGCCACAAGTGCAAAAATCATCAGGCTACCAAGCCTGAGCTAAGAGCCAACAGGCTGATAAAGAATCCCTGCATCTCCATTCAGAGCCAAAATAACTTGCTGTTGTTAAGTACACATGCAAGCAGAACACACCCAAACACGCATTCAGTGCATGTAGGGAACACTTCAATGAACATGACTCAATATCCAGGCACCAACATCATTCTATTCCAAGGCTCATTTGAGACCAAATGCAAGAATATGCCAGAACTAGAGGAGGAACCAGTCCATTACCGTCAGTCCTGTAAAGCAAAGATCAACTGAATCTGTGCCGATGAGGAGGCAGCAATTTAATTTTCCAAGAACGCTCAGTAAATTCTCTCTGCTGCTTGAGATTACAACATCAGCACTGCCGACCTCCAAACAATCGCATAAGATAATTTTTCTCGTCCAGGAAGTCGTGCGAGCTGCAGTTAATAGGCTCATTGTCTGAGAGGCACTTCAGACAGACGCTCCATATGAACTAAAAAAAAAAAAAAACAAACTGCACAATGAATTTGAGTTTAGGAGCCATTTACTGAGGGCCCGCAATCACGTGTCAATCAACTGGAATAAGCAACACTGACTCACTTACTGCCTGTTGTGCCTAGCAGTAGTACTGATCATGGTGAAAGACTGAAATAAATGGAAAATTTATTTTAAAGTTAACGGTGGCCAGCAAGAGAGATACTGTATTGGCTTGTGTTAGCAATGTCTCAACTGAAGATGGCGTGTAACGTGCTCAGACATGCTCAACGATTGCACACCATCTAAAACCAAAGCCACATGGATCAATGCCTAGAACTCCTGCACTGAAAGACAGTAAACATTATTGATTATGTTCAGGTTTCAAATATCTAAGCATTTCAGTGGTAGGACCAGAGATCCTATGTAAGCCATTAGTCTGAATAGCTCATTGCTCTAAACAAGCAAAAGCAGCGCAAGTCTTCAGGCTTCTGAAATCACAATGACATCACAGTGTGATCACGGAGTCCAGGCAAACATACAGGATGCATGATGGGACTACATGAGATCTTCATACATGAAACAACAATTATGCAAGCAAAATACTTTCTCCGACACATAATAAATACATTAACATAAATGACCATAGGGTGAGTGAGATAAGTGCACATGCTATTTGTTTGCCTTGGAACATGAAAAACTAGCCAATAGTTACCTAATCCAAATAAATAAGCATAACACAGTTAGCTGCGACTAAATGTTAAGAAAATGACAATTAAACACCAGCCGCCTCAGAAATACTTGTGATGGAAAATGAACATTAAATGCGATTTGCCGTGTAGTTAACCAGCCCAAAGCCATATTAACTGCACATTAGAGTTTAAAACATAAACAAACTACGTCCATGAAATTACGGTGTAACGACCGATACTGACAAACAGCAGTGCAATACTGCAATTAACACAGCACACCCAAAACATATCATAATGCAAATCATAAGGCAGCCATCGGATGTTTTGTTCTTTACACTCCACGGTTAACTGGAACAGAGGCGAAATCTTGCAAAACAGCAAATTAAACGGGAGGCTGTTAGAGACGCTTCAGCTGAGAATAGCGGCGCAGTTCGGTCCCTCTCAAATAAATACGACCAACCAGAGAGCCAATAATCCCAAGCAGCGCAAAGCAGAGTAAAATGCGCTGTAGGACAAAGTATCCAAATTATTTATGCAAACAGTTGTTACAGTAGCCAGTAAACTCATTTGTAAGCAAAAGCGTGTCGCAGGTAAGGGTTTGTCAACCAATGTTAAGCCGCTTTCACACTGGACGAGAAAAGAATTTTCGCACGACAGATTACATTCAAAGTCAATGCAAAGACGCGAAAACGCGTGTATTCGCGTCTTTGCATTGACTTCGAATGTAATCCGTCGTGTGAAAAATTCGTTTCGCGTGTGAAAGCAGCGTCAGACAACCTTCGGGCTGCATACTTAAAAACAACCAGCGAACGTTTGGCGACATTGGTAGAGCTAACAAGTCAATGATAAATCGAAACAAAGTAAACTGTTAGCGTCAGCTGGTACTGCCGTTTTAGCAGGTTAGCTGGATAGCTAAATAACAGGAGCTAGCGCGTTAACACTCGTCCGTGCAGAAATGCCCGAGGTGGGAATGAAACATGCAGTCAGTCCTCCAAAGACTTCCAGCCTGTGCGCATCAGCATGGCCGCCGTCACTGAAAACACTGCGGCTCTGTTCATCTCCTCCAAACCCCCACAACTAACACCTCAGTGACTAGAATATCAATTACTGTCAGATCGGATGAGAGGCTCGGATCAAGCTAACGTTACAAGTTCCAGAAACAGTGTCGAAGTCCGGCTGAGTTATTGATTCAGGGAGACTCCCTTTCACTGCAAAATCACTCCCAGCTCATTGGGAAACGCTCACAAACGCACGACCTCAGCCCAATACCATCTCCATCCGACTCATATCTTACCGGAGAGTCGGTCCGATGCAATTGGTGTCAGTGCTCTCTATCTCCCGCAGGATCCGTTCGTGTTCCGCGGCGGTCTCCACACTCGCCATCTTCCATATCCCAGTGCACGACGCTCGGCTGCGTCACTTAAAAAACAGCGCAGATCCCGGCTCCTCTTCCTACCTGCGCTCCACTTCCCCTTTGTTACAAGCTACAAAACATTAGCACCGCCTCTGGCGCCGCCTGTGATTGGCTGATACGTGGTTTTTTCTTTCTCTCCGATTGGCGCGCCATGCCGAACATATTTCAATTAGCCTACCCCACAAAATATTAAAATATTTTACAGACTATGTTTTACTGTCAAAGTTTGTTTAGAAATTCATCCTTTAACACTTTATTTTATTTCATACGTAGATCTGACGGCGAGCTCCCCATAAACAAGCTTTTCCAATCCTTGAAGAGACAGGCAGCCCTGATATGTGTGGTTTCTAAGCATGTTCATCTGAATGGGGCTCTGCCAAAAACTAACTTGAACAGTGCTATTCAATTTTATTTGTATAGCACTTTTCACCAATGAAATGAACTCAAACCGCTTGACATAACATGTGCAGAACCTCTAAACCAAAAAAAAGCAGATGGTGCCAGTCGTAAGGAAAAGCTTCCTTGTGGGAAGAAACCTTGAGCGGAATCCGGCTCGAAGAAGGTGGAGCTCATCTGCCGAAGGCCCAGGAGGATGAGAAGGGGAGGGAGAATGACTGGGAAGGGGAGAGGATGAGAAGACTGGAGATGGAGAGACAGAAAACAAGGGCAGCATTTCACATGGGAGTGAAGCAGGTCAGCAGAAAGCAGTATATTTTATGGCTTAATGAGTCTTGGATCAAATATAGGTTGTTTGCAGATGATGTCACGTCTGAGCGGGAACTGCAGATGGGGGGCAGGAAGTGATTTCTCCATAGAGAAGCGCTATCAAAACACAAAAGTTTTGTGCTGTTTAAGGCTGTGCTAACCAATCAAATCACGAAAAAAAAAAAAAAAAAACAAGAGCTGCTTTTGAGTCCTGAAAGCAGTGACACATAAAGACGGGAAATTTAAAAAGCTCATGGAGAAATGGCAGCAGACATGGATTAAAAACCTCAGCTAAAAGTCTAGAGGAGCGGAGTGAGACAGAGCTCATGTAGGTAGTGCCCACTTAGTGAAAGGTAAGGCAACAATCATTCAGTGACTTAGCTTCACATATCTCGCAAAAATCTAAAGAAATACAGACTAATGATTCCCGACTGGCTTTCCTCACATCCTGCCCACCATCTGGCTTTCACATTTCATTGGGATCATGTGATTGCAAAAAAGCTACTGTAGGGGCATTGATTGGTTAGGAAGAGCCTAGAGTCAGATGGGGCCAGTGGGGGAAGTCCAGGCGTAGCCCAGGGTTTTGGGGTGATCCAGGGTTCTTTGGAGCATCAGTGGTGCTTGAAGGTTGCGATGATCATGATGGACCATGAACTAGGTAAAATGGAGTAGCATCATGGTCGTACTGCTTCTGTAGAGTGGGGGAGGTGTATGGAGTGAGACAGCACTGTTTGCACAAAGCCATGCACTTTTGGAATAAGAGGCAGTGAGAGAGTGCGTTCCTTAGTGAGTCATAGGGAAGTCATAAGGGTCTCTGTAGACTCAGCTTATGGCAGCATGAGGACTACATGACCGTGAGCCATCAGCGCCACGAGGACATGTCGAGAACCCAAACTCAACCACAACAAGGGTTGCTGTGGGATGAGGCCTCCACGTTCTGTCAAAGGCTATAACAGGCTGTTTACAACACAGCGTATAAGGTTGGAGGCTGTTTTGAAGTATTCATTTACACCCCTGTGAGCATATAAAGAATATATCTCATTAACACTTTGCGTTTTGGAAAGCTCAAATGAACTGAACTCAGTTGAACATCAATTCAAACATCAATTAACAACTTGCATGAGGTATTTTAATAAAATTGCTACAATATTAATTTGGAAAAATAAAAAGACATGTTTGGGCTACAGACGACCTTCAATCATAAATCATGGGAAAGTTCTCCAGCTAAAGCAGGCAGTATTGGGCGTGTGCTGTCAGAGTTCGTGTCCTTTCTTGTCATAGCAGGCATGTGCATTCTGACAGCTCCCAGCTCCCCTCAGAAGTGTCATGTGCTCTCAGAACCCTCATTACGCCAGTATTTCCACTCATATGGAGCGATACCACACTGTAGTCATATTAGTAACTCAAAGAATCCTTTCTTAAGGCTGGGAGAGAATGTGACGGGAGGCGTGGCTATGAACAAGGGAATCAGGAGCGCCGATAGAGAAACAGAATGGGGAGGGCGGGTACGTGAGTGAGGAGAGGAAACAAAAAGCATGTGCCAGTGACAGGGAGCGAGAGAGCAAATACAACTAATGGAATAGCAACCATGGAATAACAAAATACATAATGAACAAAGAAAATTATAGCGCACAAAATGATTAATAAAGCACAGAATCTCAGACACTGACACCAATGATTTTTCACCATCTAAGCCTGTCACTATTGCTTCCGCATTTTGATTCACAATATGTCAGATGATATGCAGAGTTCTCCTGAAATTGTACTGTGTCTGTCTTTGGCAGATAAAACTTTTCTGATTTGAATTGATTTGTGTAAAAAAATTGCCACTGTCTTTTAGCCAAAACAAGCGTCAATATTTTGTAAAATTGGTTTAGAGTATATGTCATTTATTATCCCACACTAATTTCAAGTGGCATAGTATTGGGCCTGCTAATGGAGTCATAGAATGCATGAACTTGCTTTGAATATTGAGGACACAGTCCAGAAATGCATGAAGTATAAGGGTAATTTCAGAACGCAGTGCCCCCCATTGGCAGCACCATCAACTGCACATCAAAATTTTTCATTTCTCTGGAACCCCTTCCATTGCAGAATGGCATCAGTCAAAATGAATCTAACCCTGGCACATTTAGATATCTCAACTTCGACTGCTAATAAAAACAAAAGGTCCAATTTTGGTCCCCAAGAAAATGACCCTTCTGGAAGGCTTTTAAAGAAGTGTTTAAAGGACCTAGAAATTAATATTTTTCTATCTGGCAAAAAAACCCTCCACCAAAAAAAAAATAAATAAAAAATCAGGCAAAGCTGAGACGGTCATATGTCTTCCAGTACCCGACTTTTTTTTAAATCTTTCAACAAAAAAAAAATAGCCTCTTAAAATAATAAGCTACTTAATGTGAAGGCGCACACCCTTTCGCACCAACTGAGATAGGAACTGAGTAAAGAGAAAGACCGGAACTTCTTTAGAGCATGACTTCATTTAGAGTCTCTCTGGTCGAGAGAATCTCTGAGAGAACTTTCTAGGACGACGTGCATTCTGGGAGTTCAGCCGGCATCTGTGTAACGTGAAAGCCTTCAAAATGATGGTGAGTTGACAATTTCGAAGAAGCAATCCATTGCCATCCGCTTGTTTGATGTCACAAATAGATATGTCTATATCGAGGTTTCAACAGATTTCGAACCATATGAACAACTTTTAATCTGATTTGAAGATCATTTTAGGGCGAAAGTGTGGATTACCGAGCTTCGGTATAGCTGTGCTTCGGAAGCGATGCTAAAGCTGCTTGCACACCGAACGCAAAACCAATTTTTCGCACGACAGCTTGCATGAATGTAATCTGTCGTGCGAAAAATTCGTTTCGCGTCCAGTGTGAAAGCGGCTTAAGTTAGGGCTGTGTGAGCCGCTGATGGGGCTGCATGTTGCGGCAGTGCCGGTCTGTATCCTCGGGAAACGCCTGCATTGTGGCCCGCATCTCCGTAACAATCAGCGTCTCACGACTGTGCTGATAATCGCTATATATATATACGGCAGAGCTGCATTTATGACCTTTAGTTTTAAGTTTATTCTTCGCAAACGCCGGTTTTTTATTGAGCATCGCGTGCACTGTAGCGTTAGCCTGTTATCGAGGCGCTGAATTATTAGATGGCTAATGCTAATGCTAACGCGATGCCTGATAATAATGGACAGGCCGCTAGCATCGATGGAGGATCGTTTCTCTGAGAAGTTAGCAGGATTGCCCCGCAGATTTGCATTGGCTTTGTGTTATTTTTCCGCTGCATTTCTCTGCAGCCAAAGGCCTCTTTGTGTTGTTGACATACGCTGATTGAGCCATCTTGGTGGCGATGATGCGCTGGGTAATATATTACATAAAGTTAGTTGTGAAATTAAAAATGCTAACTGTTAACGGGTTACTAGGTAGTGGTTTTGTGTTGATCAGAGCTGTCAAGCAGACTGCGTGATCAGCGAAGGGATTCCTTGCTATCTCAGCTAGGTTTGCTGTTCTGGCTGACCACTGGCCTTCATTGCAGAACTGCTCATGATTCACGCTTCTTACAAAACGCTGTCTGGTCATTGTTGTATGGAGTAACCTAGAAGTAGAACAGGCCTGAATGCCCGAATGGCAGGTAGGTTTTCACATTAAGTGCTGGTCACTCCACGGAGTATCAAGCACCTTAGCAGCACGAATGGCAGTTTCCTGGCAGTGTTCATTTTCAGCAGTATATCAGACTGCCCCACTGTCTCTGTCCCTGGATGCCACTAAGCAGGCACCAAAGATTGTTTGTGTGCAGAGAGGGCGCACTGCTAAAGAATTTAAAAAGTTCAGTTGTGATGCTGTGTAAATTAGTCAGATGGGTCTAGAGGGACCACCAATCCAACATTGTGACTGAACCAGTTGCAATATTTCCAACTGCTTTATGTGAACATTAAAATAAACTCTGGTGTGATCAAGTCTTGTATGATTAACCTACCCCTCCTGTCCCAGCCCACTCCGGTTATCCTGCTGAAGGAGGGGACAGACACGTCGCAGGGCGTCCCACAGCTGGTCAGCAACATCAATGCCTGTCAGGTGATCGCTGAGGCCGTCCGCACCACCCTGGGCCCTCGAGGGATGGACAAGCTGATCGTGGATAACAGAGGTGGGGGTGGGGGGGTGCGCGGGTGCGCGTGCTTTTCCCTGCTGAGACCATGAGGGACACTGACTCATTAAAGGTGGCACAGGGAGATCATGGGGTTGGCTGGGCAAGAGCTCTAAGTTATACCTGGAGCCCTCAAGAAAGAGCACTTGGGCTGCTGTTCCAGGTTTTACTTGCTGTAATGCAGTTACCTGCTCATTTAGTTACCCTGCAGCCTAAAGCCAGAGATATGCTTCATTTTAACCACATGTTTGCATAGATGATGAACAGAATGGCTCACATATCCGCCTAAACTCTTTGCACCTTACTGAAGGATTCCTCTAGAACAGTGGTTCCCAAAGTCGGTCCTGGGGACCCACAGCATATGTCGGTTTTTGCTCCAACCACAATTACGATCCCAGAGTTTTAACAAGCTGTTCATTTTTTAATTAGCAGTTGCTTGTCAGATACGAGGGACATTTTACCCCCTTAAACCACATTATGACAGAAATGGCTACGCATTCCATGAAATTTCAAAGCCCAACATTCATATTTTTTATGAATCGGGAAAAGGAGCGCGTCTTGGGTAGAAAATCAAAATCACTGTACCAGGTGCTCTTAGGAATGGGGCAAAGAATGTAAACAAAAATCGAAAAAAAAAAGAGTCTAAGGCACTCTGGTAGTGGAAAAAAGTCAAAAAGTCCTTGATGAAGGGCTAATGGCCGTAACGATTAAGGTGCGCTTTTTTAATCGTTTGCCGATGCATTAGCCATTTAATAAAGGCTTTTTACTTTTTTCCACTACCAGAGTGCCTTAGACTTTTTTTTTTTCGGATTTTTGTTACATTCATATTTTTTATTTTGATGTATTCCACGTAAGCACGACAATCAAAGGTGGCAGTATGTTTTATGTGATCAAATGCAAGACTGCAATCAGTCAGTAATCTGGTGATTAGGGTTCTGAATTCAGGTGCTCAGGTTCTTTCCTGAAACCAATCAAGTGACATTTAACAGGTTTGACTCATCGTTTGCTTTGTCTTTGAATTCTTAATTGCCTAATAATTGTTTGCTTTAATGACCTTGGGTCCACAATTTTATCTACTAGAAGCCCATTTATAGATTCATGTCATCAGTTGCAAATTTCCATTTTTTTATGTTAGAGAAGTAATTTCCAATTTAGCACACTATGAAATGATTTTCATCATGGCCATTTTTGACCATGTGGTTTAAAAGGATAAATAATCAGCGTGAACAAGAATAATGCAATCAAGAGCAATGAGCAACTCATTAGCATTCTAAGATTGGAGCTGTGGTTGACACAAAAACCTGCGTACACAGTGGGTCCCCAGGACCGAGTTTGGGAACCACTGCTCTAGAAGACGCACTAGAGAACAGATAGAGCTGACTGTGTTGAGCTTCCAGATTTATATGTGAACCCATGTCCCTGTCACATCCCCATACTGCCCCGACACTGTCCCGACCTGCTCATGTGCGTCTCGTGTTTTTGCGCGCACTTGGCACACGCACA